>JZKD02S1347800.1:0-20287 GCA_000966675.3 Picea glauca | reverse complement strand
CAAGAAAGATAACTCATGGAATATGTGTCCATATTATAGAGAGCTCAACAAGATCACTATTAAAGATAAGTTTCCCATTCCTATTGTTGGAGCCGCCCCTATTTTTCTAGCTCGTCACAAATTTCATTTTTAATGCTTTAAATCTAAAAAATGGTTTTCATTTTTCCCTCTGAGATATCGAGATCTCTGAAACTTTATCACGCGAGCAGCGATGATTATTCTACTCTCAAAAAAAGTCCTACCTTTCATAAAAATGTTTCCTCTTTTTGTTCTACTTCACAATCTCCCAGGTCGGATACTATTACTCATGTAGTTCACACGTCCTGAGTCACGAAATGGTGAAATCATTTTAACTTTTCACTCAAGACAGTAACAAGGGTAAAATTTTCCCTAACTCATGATTAAACGTCATCGAGGTTTCGCACCTCGGCGTTCACCAAACCCAAAAATTTATTGTCATAGCCCTGATAGCCGAGAACATGAGGTCCTTATTTGAGTAACTCATGTCAAGGTTAAGGGTAAAATCTAAACCGTAGTAAAATATTCTCTCTGCATTTTGCCACTTGGCATTGTCCTTTTTGAAAGTTTCACTGTCTAAACTCTGACTCACGAAGTCACGATGCAGTTATAATGTAATTAATTGATCTCTTAATCCAAGATTATCTTTCGTTTTAATTAAGTCATGTTATCGCAATCTCGCGGTTTCGCAGCTCGGCATGTAAATCTCCCAGAAACTTATCTTCGAAGCTCCGAGTCGTGATATGGAGAATATAATAATTATAAAATTAAGCGAGCCCCAAATAACGATTACCCTCTTATTAACCAAATCGATCTTCGCAGTCTCGGATGTTAGAAATTCAAAGTGTTAAAACAGAATCCCCGATATAACGAGTACCGAAATATTGATTAACGTTGGTAAGATTGGATTAATTAAGCTAAATCAAAACATATCCCGCATTTCGATGCTTGTACAATTCACGGGGTATCCTTTTCTCTCCATACGCAAACTGACTTTTAAACCGCCAAAATTTATGACATTAATGAGGAAATAGGGTAAATCTAAGAATATAAGATCGGATTTTTACAGCAAAATTTATTTCTAAATATGATTTGACAGACTTGTTTTGAAAGGTACCGAGTTTTCAAATATATATAAGATTTGTGGTTTATTATAAAAAAATGCATTTCATAATTATGCAGAGCACATTATATCTGAGTAAATTGACTTCTGTATGTATACACAGTTCTATCGCAGAAGATCTAAAATGCAATCTTCGACCATGGCTCCGCGAAAAGCATCAAACACTAATGTTGAGGTTTTGGGACAAGGCTCAAACAATGTCTCTGATACTTCACCCCAAAGTATCAAATCGGTCTTGAACTGGTCATATGTTTGAGATATTCTGCAAGCAGAATTGGTGGATTATTTCGACAACTCCAACGACAACGAAAAAGATGATATAACCACCAAGTACAAAATAGTCGTCCAATCCGAAATGCATAGAGTAGCAGCCAGGCCGTGGTTGCTTCCATATTATGATATGGTCTGATGGGCATTGGACCATGTGGACATACTGACCAGAACTATCATGAACGAGTAGAGAGTCACCATCGGGACTTTCAGGCTGGAGCATCTGCAAACCATGTATAAGCTGCCCATGAAGTCTGACTACACATATGGTGTTGAGTTCTTGGACGAGTTCAAGGAGAAGGAATGTGTACAGTATGATAAAACCATGTCCAGTTTGATAAAGGATTGGGTTTCAAACACCGCGAAATTTAGAGCTGATACCCACGGCATATATTCAATCGCTTCGTTAGAACCACATTACAAATACGTGGCCATGATGACATGCCAGTTATATGGGAAACAAGACACCTCGCATTTTTTCCTTTCGTGGGTGCCTCTAATGTTTTGGGTCACCAAAGGTAGCTCCTTTTATTGGGAAAAGATGCTTTCTAATAGCTTGACCAGTCGGGTCACAGAATATTGGGCGCAGAAAGAGAAAGGGAAGGCATCTTCATTCTTCATGTCTGCATACATTATGGATGTAATTTGTTCTATGACACCATTTCTATTGATGAGCTAGAGTTGGACTCCGGCCAAAGATGAACCCATACATGTATATCATGCAAAATTATGGGAAAACAAAGTGGAAAATTTTGCTTATGAAATCTTTAATTGGGTGATGGTGCCCCTGCATGTCACCATTTTTGGTCACCCGCCACCCCGGATCTTGGAAAACATAGTAACAGATCTAAGCAGCATAGCAGACTATTATGTGGAAGCAGAATTTTCATACCTCAAATTTTTTTTGGCTTATGTTCCCCCGCATGTGCTGCCATTGTTCATTCTCGACAAGCTGGCTTGTCACGAGGTTGCCAGGTAGATAGTAGTCGGTGGTATAAGCAAATATATTAAAGGATATTCGAAGAAGGTATGGCCACCTTTTCTTGTTCATTTGAATTCTTATTCTTTATTAGATTTCGGGCATGCCAAAGCCGAGGCTGTGGCCATGGAAGACCTAAATTTGGTCTCCATCAAATACAAGAAGCACGATCCATAGAGGGTTGTGAGAAATCATTTGGCCAATTGTGGGCTCAAGAGATTTGAGCATGAGAATTCACCCTCGGATGACATTTTCCGAGGAGCAAGGTCCTATGTGGAGCCCCTAGCTTGGATACAATCCTTGGCACCCAAGGAAAGAGCTGATGTTCTAAAGTTCTAGGAGCATTGACGTAGCTGTCTTCCCACAGTATTGCGAGGTGAGGGTCTGAGTACGTCGAAAGCGAAACAGAAAGAGGTCGAAGGCTCTAAGGATGTGACTCCCGATCAAGGAAAAAACCAGGACGGGGAGGAGAAAATGAAGAATTCATAGGCAAAGATAAAGACTCTAGACCTACCAAAGAAGCAGAGTCTGGAGACAGAGATAAAGACTCCAGACCCGCCAAAGAAGCAGAGTCTGGTTGCTACTCTAGGAAAATCAACAAAGCAGATCGAAGAACCTATCACATCAGTTACCCCCTTACAGTCGATGTAGGGAAATACTGATGAAGGATGGATAATTAACGAAGAGTTGAGGCCCATAAGAGTAGAAGAACTCCCTCTGAATGAGTTTTTCTTTGATAAGAAGAGAAAGGCAGTAGTAAAAAGGGAATTCTACCAGGAAGGAGAGTCAACTGTCAAGAAATATAAGGTTATAATTGAAGGAAAGGACAAGAATAATGACCAATTCGCCACTGAAATAGCAGGGAGACTAGGAGCATATGCCTCGGCAAATAAATTTTTAGTCGAGCTCTTAAAAAACCAGCTTAAAAGAAAAAATTGCCTCATTAGGACCCTTGAAGCCAGATTGGCCACAACATCAGAGACTGCTAAAGACCAGGCGAGCGTAGGAATAGAGTAGGCCAGATTGGCCGATAAAAACGAGATAGAGATGCTCAAAACTAAGTTTGAGAAAGCACAGCTGGTGGTCCAGGATGGTCGGGTGCAAGCAAGTCAACAAAGGAATTTGATCGAACAGCTACAAGTTAGGGTGGAGATTTCCGAGAACATAATGATAAACATCGGGATGTTCAAATCCCAAGCGATCGAGATTCAGAGTAGAGTCTCTGAGGCACGGCGAAATTTTCTTGCCAAGGTAGAAGCGATCTAAGACCATTGTTTTCTAGTCAACTAGGTTTCAGAGAACTTATCCGCCAGAGAAAGGGAAGCCGGAGCAGCTTGAATCGCCTTCCAAGAGGCTGTAATAGCCACGAACAACAGGGTTTCAGAAAGGACTCCCAGGTTCACCATTTTAGAGAAGATCAGAGGGAACATTCTATTAAAAGAATGGGAGCATAACATCGTTGAAGGCAAGCAGCAAGCCAAAAAGATAACCAATTCCTTAGAAGAGGCCTTCAGCTCTGTAGACGGTGATCTGCTAGGCATTGAAAATGGAGGTAATGTTGAGACATTGGTGCAGATGAATGTGGAAAAGATCTCGCTTGATTTGAAGGAAAAAGAAGAAAGATATTCGGCCGATATTTCTCAGATGACTATGGTGGATTTAGTTCAAGTAGATAAATACATGATTAAACCCAGCGCGCAATTATGTGCCATCGACATCATAGATGGATAGATGGAAGACAGACTGCAACAGTTAGCCTGAGAATGTTACTTCTTTGAAGCCAACTGTCAAGCAGAACCATTGCGGCTAATATCTCAACTAGTTGAAAGGTGTGTCACCTGTACCAAGCTTGTGCGAGAACAAATGTCTGGCACCAAGTGAAGATAGAAAAGGAGAAATGGAGCGATTGCCCTCCTCCCTGTCATAACTGAAATTTTGTGACTTTTGAGATTCTATCTTATTTGTAAAATTGTATAAATATACCATAGAAATAAATAAACAAGGTTGGACCTTTTTGTGTCGATTGTAATAGAGTTTTTTACATTTGAGGGTTAATACAAGAAAATATGAAGATTCTCAATTCCGTCACGATTGTGTTACAAGTTTGTTTCCTTGTATCTCATATTTTGTTTCATTTCATACTCTTAACTGATGTGCTTTGTTATAATTTAGTACGACCACTACTATAGCGAATGAATTTTGATTTTCTGTAATTGTTTACTATTTTTCCTTTGTACCAGCTATGAGTGGGTGTAAGACCAGTCCACATTTTCATAATTCTACACATATTCTCTACTACATCGGTTATTTCCTTACAATTTTCCTCTTCTATTTATATGTGTGATTCTCCCCTGATAGGAGCCTTACACCATAGACAGCTAAATGTTTTTCTCCCACCTCATACCTTTAATCAAAATATAATACAGTTACGGGAAAGAGCCTTTGATTTGCATCCCGATTTTATCCCTGAAGCCATAAATTCTCTTTTATACAACCAAATTGAGACAGCATTTAATCTCTCTCTGAGGTTTTTCCCACTTTTACTGTTCCTCCATGACTGTCCCTGTACCAACACAACCCAATATCGAACCCGGATTATTGAACCAAACGTACATTTCCTTAAACCTTTTCGACACTATTCTTAAAATAGCTACTAACCGGGTCAAACTTGAACATTCATGGGCAGCCATTGAACAAGATATAACTATCTAGGAATAGTTGGAAGCTAGACAGCGCCAACGTAGAAATCTTCCCTAGTTTCCTTTGCCGAAGGTTGACGTTTCTCCCTTCTCCATATTTTACCTACTTTTGGATGCCTTGAAACTGTACTTATAAGCCTTAAGTACAGACTCAGGAACAACATCTTTCTGGCGCCGTTGTCGGGGAACAAAGTTATGAAATCTTTTTCCCTGGGAAAACGACATTTGTTTTTCGTTGAAAGTGTTACCCTTTGATAGTGAACAAAGAGTACACACCTTTTTAAGGCTTTCTAATCTTTCACTTGGCAACTCCGCGAATAATAAACTAGCATCCGGTCGAAGGAATACCAGACAAAACCTGGATGGTAAGAATATTACGCTCGTTGTCGATCCTGAAAAGATTCTAAAGGTGAGAGGATCTCTTAAGCCAACTGCTGCAGTTTACAAACTTAAAACCCCACCACTGAAGACTAAGAGTTATTCGAAACCCTCAACTTCTCTTAGTCCTCTCTTTGATACTAAAGTTTCAAGACCAAACTGCTCCAAAGTTAGGTGTGAGATTCATCCAACGATTCCCTTTGTACACAAAGGAAAGGGCCCTCTTGAAAGTTCGTCAACTTTTGACATACCATATTTTCTTTAGTTGAATTTCCCGACTTCACCAAATTCTGAAGAGTGTGTTACACATTCGGTTCCTACACCCATCGGTTCTCCTAATTTCGTCTCTTGGAAATCCAAGGAACTGAGTCCTCGCATTCCTTATCTTTCCTCATCGGATTTTCCTCCTCACGAAGAAAATAAAGATTCCCTTTTAATTTTCCAAAATCCCCTTTATAACTTTCCACAAGTAACGATGGCAGCCGCCGGAGGAGGAGGTGGAGGGTTTATAGGAGGAGGCGGAGGGTTTATCGGAGGAGGATGGGGAGGAGCCCCTCTAGGAGGAGCTGGAGGGCAAGGGCCTGGCCCCCCTCCTAGAGTGTTTGCAAAGGTTGCAGTCAGATATGCCCCCTTAGTATTGCCCATCCCTCTACACGACGTTCCCAAAAATTACATAAAAATTTACCAAAATTCACCGGGGAAGGGGATCTGACCACAGTCGAACATATTAATTTCTTTGATCAATTCGTTGATATCCTAGGTATCGAACATGAGGACGTATATTCGAGACTTCTTGTCCAAACCTTCGAAGGCTAGGTTCAAACTTGGTTTCGGAGCCTACCCGCATCATCTATCTTGTCTTATGATGCTTTGGAAGATGATTTCCTTAGACAATGGGGCGAGAGAAAGGATCATTTGTATTATTTAAATGAATTTGGGTCTTTGAAAAAAAAGGAATTCGGAAACAGTCATGGAATTTATTCAAATATTTAATAAACTGTACAATAAAATCCCAGCCGAAGTTAAACCATCCCAACCCGCGGCCAAAGTAACCTTCATTGGAGCTTTCGAACCGGATTTCGCACTCCTTTTGCGAGAAAGAAGGGGAACCACCCTAAACCGAATGCAAGACAATGTGGTAGAAATAGAGTCTAATATGATGGATTTGGGTAAGCTTAAAGCTAAACTAGAAATAGGAAATCGAGAGACCAATCATTTTAGAGAGCAAGCAGGACCGTCAGGGTCTAATAGATCCGCAGATGATAGGGTAGATGATATGGCTAGAGTAATTAAAGAACTATCAAATAAAATATCCAGAATGGAGCTCGAACAGGCCAAAGCTAACTCTTTCCCCGAAAAGGATTTCAAAATAAACCCCAACCCCCCGAACTAGCAAAGGAAAATAAAAAATGAAGATAAAAAAATACAAGCTCCCTTAAAAAATGAAAATTTTATAGGAGCAAACGATTTTCAAGAATTCAGAGATTTGGATAATGATGTCACGAACTTCGGTGATGACTGCACTCAACCATATCTGACTCGAGAAGACTATTAAAAATATCTAAACATGCAATAACCGTCGAATAAGGGTGAAGAAGTTGATCACACTAATCTCTGTGAGTCTCAACCAGAAAATGAGATGATAATGGCTGAGTTTCAACCAAAGTACAACTTAAGATCTAAGAGTAAGCCCACCTCAACTACTCAACCCAAGAAAATCCTCCAAAGAGGTTAAGCTTATGAGCCTCCTTCAGAAGAGACCTTATTACCCAACAACAAAACTGAAGTAGTAAGCACACAAGAGTCCGAAGTGGAAAAAGTTGAAACCCAAGCACAAGAAACCGAAACATCAAATAAAACTATGTCTTCAACCAAGACCATGAGTGGTAAAGCAGTCCAGACGAGTAAGTTGGAAAGGAAGGATTCAAAAGTCTCAACCAAAGAAACAGACAAGGTGAGTGGAGCTTTCAGTTTTGAAAATGAGATAAATAAAATTAAGATACCAATCCCTTTGGTAGAATTAGCGAAAAACCCTATTTATCGGAAGAAAATTACCAAAGCGATGGGTGTCTCTGAGCTAGAAAGCCAATCTGATGTTTTAACCTAGAAGATGACAAACCTAACATCACCTTTGGTCCTCATTTTGAAGGGGCCAAAGACACCATTGCTCCCTTTTATATCACTATGAATGTGCATGATCAGTTGCTACATAATTGCATGTTAGACTCCGGAGCCTCCCATAACGTTATGCCTAAGCTTATAATGGACAAGTTGGGTCTCCAGATCACCAGACCTTATGGAGATCTGTACTCTTTTGACTCGAGAAGGGTTAAGTGTATGGGGATGATAAAATATTTGGTAGTTACCCTGGCGCAAGTCCCGGTTAAGAGTATCTTGATGGATGTGGTTATCGCAGATATTCCCCCTAAGTATGGCTTGCTGTTATTTAGGTCATGGGGAGCCAAGTTGGGGGGTTATCTTCAATTGGAAATGACTTTTTCCACAATTCCTGTGTTCGGTGGTCATTTCACTCAATTATACAGAGAAACGAGATTAGCATATATAGTGAGTGACCCTCAAAACCCAAACAATTTCCCTATTTACATTGCGGACCAAGATCTAGGAAATTGTATCTTATCTTTTGATGATGGCTTGGATGGTTGTCTGGAGGAAAATGAGATGGAGCGATAGGAGTCAAGTTACATGATATAGGATCTGTGTAACACTAGTTTCTGGAAAATGTATTTTGACGGTGCTTCATCTTCTCAAGGGGCAGGTGCAGGAGTGCTTTTAGTGGCTCCTGGAGGTAAGTTCGTTGTTCCTTTTTCCTACCAATTGCAGTGGGATATAGATTACACTAACAACGTATGTAAATATGAAGTGTTGGTATTAGGATTAGAGGCTTCCAAGAAGATAAATATAAATAACTTAGAGGTATATGGTGATGTAGAGTTAATAGTCAAACAAATAAACCGACAGTACCTAGCCAAGCATCCCAGATTAAGAACATACAAAAATTGTGCTTGGGATCTCATGGAAAACTTTTTCTCATCAGTAAATGTCCACTTTATCCCTCACATGGAGAATTTACATGCTGATGCATTGGAAAACGCAGCTTCAACCTTCTCTCCTCCCACGACTTTAAAATTGAAGTATCACATTGAAATCAGATACAAACCCTCTATACCAGACAATATCCGACACTGGCAAGTCTTTGAGGACGACGAACAAATTAATAAATTTATTGCAGCAGTGGGTGAGTTCTCTGAAACTCATGCAGACCAAGAAAATCAAAATGACCCGATGTGGATCATGCAAGAAGGGGAAGATCCAGAAACCTTCCGAGAAAAAATTGTGAATCATCATATGCTGGTCCTAAAAAACAACCAGATTCCGAAAGGATTGATTCCTTTAGAAAGAATTTTTGATCAGAATGATGTACCAGTAAAATCCACTTTACAGCCCCAATCAGAAGAAGTGGAAGATTGTGATATAGGAACTCAAAAAGAATCTAGGGTGGTAAAAATATCCAAGTTCCTCCCTCTCGAAGTAAAAGTTAAGTATAAAAACCTACTCAGACAGTATAAGGATGTTTTTTCCTGGTCTTATGATGAGTTAGGAACATATGACACTTCCATAATTGATCACAAGATACCATTGAAGCATGGGGTCAAACTGTTTAGGCAAAAGCTTAGGCAGATTAACCCTATTTTGTTACCCGTGATCGAAAAAGAAGTTAAGAAACATTTAGACGCGAAAATAATCGTACCTCTGAGATACTCGCACTAGGTAGCAAACCTGGTCCCGGTCGGGAAAAAGAGTGGGGAAATCAGACTGTGTGTGGATTTCTGAAACTTAAATAAGTCATCTCTCAAGGACAATTATCCATTGCCCAAAATGGACCATGTGATAGAAAAAGTAGTTGGAGCAAACCGAATGTCTATGATAGATGGGTTCTCTAGTTATAATCAAATCGCCATGAATGCACAAGACAGGGAAAAAACGGCTTTCACCACACCATGGGGTACGTTCATGTATGAAAAAATGCCTTTTGGTTTGATGAATGTAGGGGCCACCTTCCAATGCACTATGGACATCACTTTCATAGGAGAAAGGGACAATTTCGTTGTCATTTACCTCGACGATTTAACAGTTTTCTCTAAAAATGATGAAGAACACTTGATGCATATCAAATAGACCTTCGAAAAATGCCGCAGGTTTGGTCTATCTTTAAACCCAAAGAAATCACATTTCACCATGCGGGAAGGTAATATTTTAGGTCATATAGTATCTAGGGATTGAATCAAGATTGATCCTAAGAGGATTGAAGCAACAGATACTATAAATATTCCCAGAAATATAAAAGAGATTCAATCTTTCTTAGGAAGAATAAATTTTTTACAAAGGTTTATCCCCAATTTCACTGAGATTGTAAAATTGATCACAGGGATGTTGAAGAAGGACAGTGGAGTAAATTGGACAACTGAGGCCAGAGCATCATTCACACATATTAAGAAAGTCATAAGCGAGGCACCTGTGTTAGCAAGTCCAGACTATCTGAAAGATTTTCTTATTTTTTTCATTTTCCTCTGAACATACTATCACCGCAGTGCTCCTACAGAAGAATGAAGAAGGATTCAGACAACCGATCTCATTTTTTAGCAAAAGCCTTAGAGACGCAGAACTGAAGTATGACATAATAGAAAAATAGGTGTACGCAATGGTAAAATCATTAAAGGCATTCAGAACCTATGTGCTACATTCAAAGATAATCGCGTACGTGCCTACTAGTTCTGTGAAAGATATATTGGTACAACCAAACAGTGACGGAAAAAGAGGGCAATGGCTCGCTAAAATCCAAGAATTCGATATGGAAGTTAAACCGACCAAACTGATAAAAGGGAAAGGACTGGACAAACTCTTAGCTCAGTCAAATTTCATTGCCCTTGATATCAATTGCTTGTAGGAAGGCGACGGAGACACAAACCTAAACGAGCTGGATGAGCAAACAGACCCAAACAAGATCGAAGAGAAGTTCATATTGTCAGGCTAGTATAGAGACATAGTGTCTTACTTGTTGAACCTAAAATGCCCAAATGAACTATCACCATCTAAATGCATAACTTTAAAACTCCATGTAGTTAAATATTGTATCGTCGAAAGCCAACTATATTGGAAGGATCCATTCGGTTTCCTGTTAGTCTGTTTAGTCGAATCAGAAACTCAGCAGGTTATAGATGAATTTCATGAGGGAGTTTGTGGGGGGAATCATGCATGGAGAGATACAACTTACAATATCTTGAGGGCTGGGTACTACTGGCCAAAACTCTTTTTAGACGTCAATGCCAAAGTGCGTGCCTGCAACCCTTGTTAATTATTCGCAGGTAAACAAAAGCTCTCGCACTGCCTCTAGTTCCAGTCAAAGTTGAAGCCCCATTTCAGCAATGGGGTCTAGACATCATAGGTGAGATTAATCCCCATTCCAGTGCTCAACACAAGTGGATCTTAACAGCAACAGATTATTTTACTAAGTGGGTGGAAGCCATTCCAACCAAAATGGCAACAGACTCGGTGGTAATCGATTTCTTGGAGGACAATATTTTGTCAAGATTCAGTTGTCCCCAAAAGATAGTTACTGACAATGCCCAGGCCTTTAAATCTATGGCTATGATCAACTTCTATCAAAAGTATAACATCATTCTTGGCCATTCCACAACATATTACCCCCAGGGGAACAGATTGGCCGAGTCATCTAACCAGAGCCTGATAAATATAATCAAGAAAGTATTGGATGAAAATAAAAAGTCATGGCATGTGCACTTAAAATACACATTATGGGCAAACCGCATCAGCACTAAAAGGTCTATCGGAATTTCACCTTTTCAAATGGTTTATGGGACAGATGTTGTTCTACCTATAAACCTAGCGCTACCAGTGATGAAGTTATGGCAGGATCAAAATGAGGAACCCAATCATGTAACCAGGAGAATAAATCAGTTGATTGAGGTTCAACAACATAGAGTCAAAGTTGATGAAAAGATGCAGAAGTACCAAGATGACATGAAAGCATTGTTTGACCACAAAGAAAAGGACAGAGAATTCCTTCCAGGTGATTTAGTGCTAATATGGGATGCAAGAAAGGAGGAAGCAACAAAGCATAGTAAATTTGACTACCTCTGGTATGGACCATTTAGGGTCTCGGCTCCGGAAGGAAAAAATTCCTTCCTAATGGAAAATATAGATGGAGAAGTCCTCAACGCCCCTGTCAATGGGCGATACCTAAAGCATTACATGACGTAACAGTCGCCAGATTCAAAAAAATAAATAAATAAATAAATAAAAATTTTGTACATATATGTATTTTCATTTAAAACATTTCTTTTGATTTTCTTTTTTCGTTCATGAACTTAACGACACATTTCGAATAAGATTCGTATTTTTTTTTTACAAGATTCCAGCTGCATACGAAACAAGCAGGAAAAGTAATCTGAAAGTCAGTGTAAGAAATAAATCGGCATAAACAGGTGATACCTAAATTAGTTTCATATTGCGCAAAGAAAGTGAAAGGAAAAGGTAAAAACGAGATTTCTCAAAAGACATGTTATTAATGATTGTTAAAGAAAATCGAGGTAATGCCATTCAAACTGTAATATCATCTGAACTGATAGATAACAGATTTGTTTCTTGGTTTGATAATCTTTAAAAAAAAGGTACTACAATTTAAGCGAATTCCCCCAATCTAAAAAGGTCAGTCAAAGTGAATTATCCCCAAAAAATCTACAAAAATCAGTTTTGATTTGTTTGACCTCTGTATTTCCAGTCAATAAATCACTACCTGTCATCCTTTCTATTTTCGGGCTTACCTTTTAGAAAGTCACCATATTTCCATCTCATATACGAAGGGATAAAAGTTTTTCGTTCCAACCTCATGAGCTTCAAAGCAGATTGTGGGAAGAAAGCGGGTCTTCACAACTACTCAATCCCCTCCTAAGAGAAGGAACGTTTAGAGTGATCCTAATTTTCCTAGGTTTTTCAACGACGTCAGAGGATTGAATCTTGCTCAAATAGAATTCCCTTAAAAAGTTATTCTCCTTTTTCTCCCCAAGAACGAAGATATGGTGAAGGTCAAGGGAAGGTTGGTACCGAGTAATCAAAGTAAGTTGACAGACCTATAATGAAAAATATTACACAGATATCAGCCCTGATACACACGGATTTCCCCCATCTTCGCGCTCTAAAAAGAAAATTATAAGAAAGGTGGTGAAAGGAAATTCAGAAATGATTGCCCCCACCTAGTCCAAGAGACGGTGAAAGGAAATTCAGAAAGGATTTCCCTCATCTCGGCATTTAAATGCATGAATATATTCTGAAGTGGTGAAAGGAAATTCAATAAAAGGGGTCAAATAACTTCACTGGGGTACTGAATAGGCTCGCTGGCAGTGAAGCAATGTCTAAGATAACTGTAAGGCTGTTATATATGAATATCACTCTACTCTGGTCACCAATGCTTTTTAAAACCTAATCCACATCCCAAATTCAAACGAGACTCCCCAATTAAAAACATATAATCTTATTCTTTTGGTGCAAGCCGATAGTCACAAGATCTATTGGGTCTCCTAGGACTGTTTCGATTGTCTTAAAACACACCTGAATTTAGTAGCGAGAAAGGGAAAATTGTGAAAGGGACTATAGCTATGTTTAAAAAGAATATCTGATTTTGTAAAATCTTTCCAAGGGAAAGAATGAAGTCTTTTTCCCCCCTTCGATACCCTCTTCTCGGGAACTGTTAGCGTCAAAAGTCACTCCTGGATTTCAGCAGGAACATAGCCCAACACCCATCAGTTTAATGTCACGATTTGTTTATAAAGGTGATCAAATGGAAGTAAACTCAGAACAATATCATCTCAACTCTAAAACTAGGCTAGGCATGCATGGGCGAGTGAGGTCTTAGATAAACTTCAAACAGTGAGTTGTAATAAGGGTGTGTAGGAGGAAGACTTGCATAAGAAGAGCACAGAGGTCTGTTATAAACATCAGGTTTCTAACAGACTGTTAGGAGAAAACGTCCAAAGGAAAGATCTACTTACACTCAAACGCAGAGGACCAGAGAAAACAGTAATGCGACAACAAATCTTTTATCATAACATAACTACAATAATTCATGCGAATCATTCGATCATGAACTCCCTGGTATAAGATGAAAACATAGATGGAGCAGGAAAACTGTTTGTTATAAAACAAGAAATCTCAAACATGGATGCATAACCATAGAACTAGAAAGATCATTAAAAATTTACAGTCGGGAGCTTTGCTCTACCATCGATAGATACAAAAATGGCGAAAGTGCCTACATATACTCAAAACAACACAACAAAAAAATCGAGACGTTGCATTAAGAGCTTTGCGTCTGCATAGCTCCTGACAATCTGTACCTGCAGTCTCTGGGTGATTGTGCACCTATGGTAGACGCAATCAGACTCCTGATAGCTCCGTGGGAGAATCAACATCCCTTTAATTCGCCACCGGAATTTCCCATTATGACGGAGGCGATATATAACCACCACCAACTGCTTCAATAACTTCTTCATTGGGATTGGGGATGGATCGACCAACTCGGCACCTTTAGGACATGGAAGACCCTTTACACTGCCACCTGGATTAGCTAAGCAGCCTGATGAATAGGTGTGGAGTCCAGCGTGAAGGATGGAGCGCATGGCGGGAGTGGTGGCACCAAAAATACAAGGGTGTGCAAAGAAGTGATGAGGTGTGAGAGGGGCGACAGGGGGGAAGACACATGGCGGAAAAAAATAAGCGGAGGAGGCAGGAGATGAGATATAATGGGCATGCTTTTAGTGGGAGGATGACATGGAAAAGGGAAGGACACCCGGCAGGTAGTGAGTGGATGATGAGATGGGAATGGGGCCACATGGACAAGAAGAGGGGAGATGGATAGATGTCGGAGGATGAGGAAGGGGCTAAAGGGAGCGAACCTTATAGCACGGTTAGGTGCGGAACAGGTAGTGAGATGACATGACAAGAAAGGAGGCCCCACATTGATTTAAACGCAGGAAGACAGATGGTGTCTGGATTGCTTGTGCGCCATTGATCTGGGCGCTCTTGATCATAGCCGTCGGAGAGATGCGCCCTCGATTCCGGACTCCCCCCCTCCGCTTAAAGGTAGGAAAGTGGGGGGGTCCATAATTACCCTACGTGTCGTTGATCCGGGTGCTTCAATCATAGCCATTGAAGAGGTGCGTCCTCTATTCCAGACCCCCCCCCTCCGCTTAAAGGTAGGAAGGTGGGGGGGGTCCAAAATCACCTGTGCGCCTTTGATCCGGGTGCTCTGATTCCTACCATCCAGATGTGTTTCCCATTTAAACACTGACATATTTGCTCCCGAACTTAGGACAAGTGGGTTCTTATCCATTCCTTCACACTATAACCTCTTTTACCAGAAATGTCGCTAACATTAGGCTCCATGGGGGATAGAGTCATCCCTGTGATGCTCTAAGAACACTTTTGCAGATTCAGTGCCTTGTTGTTGGGATATGGAGTCATTTTTTAATATGAAAACAAAAACAATATTTACAAAAACAAAAGAGCCGACTGCGGCTCACAAAAAACATTTTTTTAAGAAATGCCCATTTACTGGGCCACTAAAAACTTCTTTGCCTTCCAGATCTTGCAACCTGTAAGTGTTGTTTGAAAATACTTCAAGGATCTTGAAAGGCCCAAACCAGAGGGCATCAAACTTACTGTGCTTGCCCCTGTCCTGCCTGGGTGCATCCCATTTGAGCACTAGGTCACCCTGCTCGAATTCTTTATTTTTACCCTTTCTATGAAAAGCCTACTTGATCTTCTGTTGACGATGGTAGGCCCTGTTTAAGACCTGTTCTCTGATCTGTGGCACTTCCACCATCTGATGAATCCTTCTGACCATATTGTCAGGCTCTCCTTCAAGGTCCTAGAGGAATTTCTCCACAGACAAGGCGAGCTGAGTAGGGAAAATGGTCTTTGTTCCGTAAACAAGTTGGAAAGGTGAGATGCCTAGATACCTCTTTGTTGTCACTCAGTCAGCCCATAGAGAAAATTTGAGTTTCGAATCCTAGGCCCTTTTATTGTCTTCCAATAATTTCTTAATGAGCTTGATCAGGATTTTATTGGACGATTCCGCCAGTCCATTTCCTTGAGGATAATAGGGAGTAGAATGAAACAGTGAGATCTCATACTGCTCACAAAACTTTATTAAGGGCTCAGACCGAAAGGGGGAGGCATTATCAGTGACAATTCTGCTAGGGCAGCCAAATCTGGCCATGATATCCTCCAAGAAACTGATAATTACTTTGTGAGAAGTGCTCCTGGTGGGAATAGCCTCTATCCACTTGGTGAAATAATCTGTCGCAGTGAGGATCCATTTGTGCTGGCCACTTGAGGGAGGATGAATCTCTCCAATGAAGTCCAATCCCCACTGCTGAAAGGGTGTTGAAACTACTACAGGCTTTAATGGCAGAGATTTGAGCTGCTGCTTTCCTGAGAACATTTGGCATTTGATGCAAGCTCTGATATTTCTGCAGACATCAGGGAATAAAGTGGGCCAGTAATACCCAGCTTGAAGGATTTTATGAGCTGTGGTTCTCTAGAAATGATGACCCTCACAAAGGCCACTGTGGAAATCAAGTGTAACCTGCTGGGCTTCTTGTGGGTCCAGGCACCTTAAAAATACTCCTAAAGGGTCTTTCCAGTACAAGGTTTGGTCAATGAGGCAATACCTGACTACCCTGAGCTTTAGCGCTCTTGCCTTGCTTTTTTCCATGCCATCAGGAGGCCTTAATTCTTGCAGAAAGTACAATATATCCTTGTACCAGGGGCATGCTGCTAGCAATAAAGTGCCTTGAGAACTCTTGTTGGATGAATCGGCCTGCTCATTGACGAAGTTAATCCCCAAAGCTTTGCAATTGGATTCATCCAGCAGCTTGGCTCAACCCTGCTTCTTTATCAACTTGGTGGGCTTAACCTCCAGATCAAACTCCAGGATCTTGGCAATCCATTTACCTCTTCTCCCGTATATGTCAGGTTGTATGAGGATGTCCTTCAGAGATGCAGAAGGAATGTACGCGGTGATTTTTGAGTGCAAGACATAGACTCTGAAAGATTTGAGGGATTTTACTAAGGCATAAGCCTGCTTCTCCATGATATCGTATCGAAGTTCTACATCTCTCAATGCCTTGCTATAGAAGGCAATAGGTTTCTCTCGCCCTTGATCATTTCTATGCAATAAGACCGTTGCTACTGTATCACAGGAAGCAAAAGAAAAAATCAAGAAATCTTTGGAATAGTCAGGACTGATCAGCACCGGTGCCTCAGTCAATGCCCTTTTTATCTGGAAAAAAGATTCCCTGGGTTCAATGGTCCATTTCACTTCATTTCCCTTTCTGAGCATGTTTGTGATGTTTCTTACTAGCTCAGCAAAATTTGAGATGAATCTCCTCAAAGAATTAATCTTCCCCAAAAAGGCCTGGACTTCCTTCTTGGATCTGGGAGGTGACAGGGTCTGAAT
This sequence comes from Picea glauca, assembly GCA_000966675.3. Classification (NCBI taxonomy): domain Eukaryota; kingdom Viridiplantae; phylum Streptophyta; class Pinopsida; order Pinales; family Pinaceae; genus Picea; species Picea glauca. The sequence goes on along the minus strand of JZKD02S1347800.1, from coordinate 3,263 downwards.
TGCTTTTGGCCTGCTGGGGTCAATTTTCACTCCCTCTGTTGATACTATATGGCCTAAAAGCTTCCCATCCTTCATAGCAAACAAAGATTTCTTGGGATTTAAAGACAATCCATACCTTAGACACTTCAGGAAAACATTTTTCAAGTGGCAGCGGTGCTCCTCGTCTTACCTGGAGAAGACTGTGATGTCATCCAAATAGATCACTACAAACTGATCTTTATCCCCGATGAAGGCTATATCCATAGCTCACTGAAAGGTTGCCCCTGCATTCATCAACCCAAAAGGCATTTTGGCATACATGAATGTGCCCCAAGGGGTGGTGAAAGTTGTTTTTTCTCTGTCCTCAGGCATGACTGATATTTGATTATACCCCGAAAACCCATCAATCATGGATATCCTAGATGCACTAGTTACCTTCTGCAATATGTGTTCCATGTTGGGCAGAGGATAATTGTCCTTCCTTGAGCTTCTGTTTAGGTTCCTGAAATCAACACGGAGTCTGATTTCTCCACTTTTCTTTCTCACTGGAACCAAATTGGCCACCCACTCAAAATATCTCAAGGGAACAATGATTTGGGCATCTAACAATTTCTTCACTTCTTTCTCCATGACAGGTAGCAACATGGGATTTATCTATCTTAGCTTCTACCTGAATGGCTTAGCTTCTTCTTTTAGTGGGATCTTGTGCTCAATGACAGATGTGTCATAAGTTTTGAGGTCTTCATAGGTCCATGCAAACACATCAGCGAATTCCTTTAATATCCCAGCATATTCCACCCTCTGTTCATTGGTCGGGCTGCTTGACAATTTGACAAACTTAGGCTCATCCTGTGTGCCAATGTTGCATTCAGATATGTCAGCTTCTTCACTTGAGACACCACTTTTTATTGCCACATCATTTTTGTCAAACAGAATTTCTAAAGGAATGAGTCCCCTCGGACTGTGATTGCTAGGCAGTTGAATAATTTGGTGATCAACAATTTTATTCAAGAATACCTCAGAAGGGGGGTCACCTTCGGGATCAGGGTCCTAATCGATGTGCAATGTAGAAAACTCATCGATGGATTGAAGAAATCTTTCATTTCAAGATCGTCCTCGAATACCTTCCAATACTTTATGTTGTCCGGGATAGACGACCTGTATCTTACTTCGACCTCACCATTAATCTTTGGGGGCAGGGGGATCTTGAACAAACTGGTTGAGACTACTAGTGAGTCGACTACGATATTCTCTTCCCTTGGGACAAAAAAAATGTTGAAAGCAGAGAAGAAATTATCAATCAAGTCCCATACCTCATTTTTGTAGCTTCTAAGCCGAGGATTCTTGGCCAGATAAATATTTTTGACCTGCTGGATGATCAATTATGCATCTCCAAACACAACCATCTCCTTTATTCCCATTTCTTTTGCAGCCCTCATACCCAGGACAAGAGCTTCATATTCTGCCACATTGTTGGTGATTTCGAATTCCAGCTTGTATGAAAAAGATATGGTTTCTTGACAGGGTGATATGAAAACAACTCCGGCACCTGCACCTATACTGGAGGAAGCTCCATCAAAGAACATATTCCAAACAGAGGTGGTTGGAGGAGGTATCTCCTGATTAAGAATGGGCTGCTTTCTGATCTACAAAGGGGCCTTAGGGGTTTCGGTGATCTGTAAAAAACTAGACCCTAAATCAGTGTCAAGTGAAAATATGGGGTGATTAGTGAGGTTTGCTTCATCACTGACAATGTAGGCTAGCTGGGCTTCTCTATACAATCTCCTGTGTTCCCCTCCAAAAATTGGGATGGTGGCATATGTGAGATCCATCTATAATGTTCCTCCAAGTCTCTTAATCCAAGATCTTGAGAATAGCATGCAAAACTTGGGGGGAACATCCACTACCACAATGTCCATGACCACACTCTTCATAGGCAGTTGGAGCAAAGAAACCACCAGGTCCTTGATGACTCCCATAAATTGCACCCTCCTTGAATCAAAAGAGTACAAATCATGATAAGCCTTGGTCACTTCTAGTCCTAGTTCTTCCATGACTATCTTGGGCATCAGGTTATGGGAAGCTCCTGAATACATGAGGCAATTATGCAACACTTTATCATGTATATTCAGGGAGGTGTAGAAGGGAGGGGATGAATCATCTCTGTCTTCTACCATGGGACCTAGGATGACAATTGGCTTCTCATATTGAAGGTTCACTGAGTCAGAGGGAGGCTGAAGGGACTCATATTGCAACATCTTAGAGAGGGATCTTTTAAAGTCTTCATTTTTAACTAGCTTAGAGATGGGGATGGGAATCCTGATCTTTTGAATTTCGTGCTCAAAATTGAAAGAGGAAACATGCTTAGGAGCTTCCCTTACCTCAGTGACAGGTTCTTTGGTTGCTGAAAAAACACTCTGAGATTTATTTTCTTTAGTCATGGTTGTTGTAGCTTTAGTAGGCCTATCTGCTATGAGGGCCTGATCTTGGACGTCAAAGTCTCCTTCTTTCTTTCTTGACCCGAGATTGCATCTGTTAGAAGTGTGGCCGGCCCTCTCTCCCTTTCCTAACTCATAGATCTGAATGTTCATTAGGGATTTTTCGTATGCAGACTGAGTCAAATGGGGAAAAGGAGGGGCTTCCTCAACACAATGAATTTCAGGTTCGAATTCTTCTATCTCCTCTCCTTCCTCAAGAGTAACCAGGTTATTTTGGAGAGGGGTTTGAATCCTTTGGTCCTCTCTATCTTTCTCTCTCTATTCTCTTGGGAAGGCCTGTGGCCCATTGTTATTAGGTCTTCTGAAACCTCTATTATCATCATTCTGAGGATTTTTGTACATGGGCTTCCCTTCTAACTCCCACCTCTCCATTCTAGCAGAAAGTGATTTTAGTACTCTGGCTGTCTCATCAGTCTAATGGGGCAAGGGAGAGGAACTGGATGGGGAGGCTTCAGGCCTTTTGTTAGATATGTTTCTCTTAGCATCATTCCTAAGTCGGTCAATAGCCAATATGTTAGATTCTACCTCCATGGCTGCATCTTGCATGTGGGCCATGGTAGTGGCTCTTCTCTCTGTAATGATCCCAAGCCAAATTCTTTCTTGGAATCACTAACTACTACTAATTTATTGAGTTATTAAGTGCATACAAGATTCATCAACACATGAAGATGACAATATATTCAAGATGTAGAAGCACAAGCAAAGATCTGACCTTTTATTATGAGCAATGTAAGATCAATACAATAGATGGCCGATCTGGCATAAACCTTAGATGGCCGTACAAGC
>JZKD02S1347789.1:0-11632 GCA_000966675.3 Picea glauca | reverse complement strand
CACATCTTTTATTTATTTATTTATTTTTATTGGAAGTATTATTTTAGGGCTTGGCCATTTACTGGGAGGGCATCAGGTTCACCCTTCAGATTTTGCAACTGATAAGTGCCTACCTTGATCTTCTCGGCCACCTGGAAAGGTCCAAGCCATAGATTCTGAAATTTAGAATGTTTCCCTTTTGGTTCATTTGCTCTATCCCACTTCAGGACTAAGTCTCTTACTTCAAAGTTATTTTCTTTAGCCTTATGCTTATCGAACCATCTTTTCACTATCTGTTGGTGAGCTAGGAATTTTTGTAAGTTTTAAACCTGCAAAGTAAAGCAATGCATATAGATTCTTAAGAAATACAGAAATTAATCAATGGCTCATACACAGAGTACACGGAGATTTTATACTGGAAACCCTCAACTAGGAAAACCTTTCTTATTTTCATTATATCGAATTTCACCATTCGCCATACAATATATACAATGTTTTTAGGTATTCTGTAGATACCAAAACCCTAATCCCTTAATCTGGGATTAATTTACAAATCCACTAAAAAAAGAAAAATCAATTAAAAATAGCAAAAACCGCCCAAAAAAAAAAAACGGGGCGCTGCCCCAAACGTTGCACGTAACCAGGGGGGGCATACTTTCCCCCCCCTGGGACCCCACTAGGAAAGTGCCCCATGCACACAGAATATCTCTAGGTGAAGGGATCATCAGATGCAGTTGTCGTATCTGACGCACCCACACACACACACATGAAAAGAATATAACACATACCCAACAATTTTGACTTATCCTTTTCTCTCTCTTCTTCCAGCGTGAGTAGAGTGTTAATTCTTTATTTGATGGCCGATGAAGGTTCTTCGTTGGAATATTGGGATAGTTTAAGAGATGGAAGATAAAGCCCATTTGGGAGGATGGATTCTTGCCCGTAGACCAAAAAGTATGGGGAATTTCCTATAGCTTATTTGGGTGTGACCCTATCGGCCCATAGAGAATTATGGAGTAGATTATGCTAATTTCTTTGGTTATCTGTGACCGTCTTCTTTCATATTCTTACCAGGTTTTTATTAGTTGATTTTGCCACATCATTTCCCCAGGGATAATAATTTGCAGAGTACTTAATTATGATTCCTTTGTCCAGAGAAAACTTCGTCAATAGGGTGGAAGAAAAGTAATATGCATTATCAAAGACTAGAACAGAAGGGACACCAAACCTCATGATCAGTTTTTGTTCTATGAATTGGATTACTACCTTCTTGTTTACATGAGTCAAAGGAATGTCCTTTGCCCATTTCATGAAATAGTTGGTGGTAGTAAGAATGTACTTGTGCAATTTTGAAGAGCTAGGTGTAATTTCTCCTAAGATATCCAACCCCCACTGCTCAAAAGGCCTAGAGATAGTCAAAGGTTGGAGTGGAACTACTGCTCTCTTCTCCTTTCTAGTGCTTATTTGACAAGCCTTATAGTTTCTAGCGTAATTATGAGTGTCTTTGAACATGGTGGGCCAATAATAGCCGGCTCTCAGAATCTTATGAGCAGTGGTGTTTCCTACTAAATTTCCCTCGGCAGGGCCATCATGGAGTTCCTTCAGCACCTTGTCTGCATCTTCACATTCGATAAATCTTAATAGTACTCCATCATAATTGATCCGAAAGAGAACCAAATTTATAAGGTGATATTGTGAATATTTTAATATGAGGGCTCTCCTTTCTCTATGCTTGAGATTTTTGGGACAAGTCCCGTGATGTAGAAGATAATTTAAATCATTATACCAAGAGTCTTGTCCTGGGGATATGTATGATACTTCTCCAAACCATCGTTCCATTTCGTTCTCCCACCCGAAATCTTCATTTACCTGATCCTGGGCTTCGACTGCAAGCTTCCATAACCCTTGTCCTTTTACTAGTTTGGCAGGTTTTATATCTAGATCAAATTCCTGGACTATTGGCATCCAGTTCCCTTTTCTTTCCCCCATTTCTTGTTGGGTAAACAAGGATCGGACTGCAGGGTGTGGCACAATCACTTTAGTGTGATTCTTGAGAATGTAAGAACTGAAATGATTTACTGCCTTATAAACTGTGTAGGCCTATTTGTGTTAAGAACCAAACATCAATATATCATATAAAAACCTCAAGAAAAGTACTCAACGCCTTGAAAAATATATAATTTCANAGAAAGAATCATGATCTGAAGAAAGGAGATCATATCTAAAGAAAAGAGGTAAGATCTGGAAGCTTTGTGCCTAAGAAAGGTAAAAGTGAGAATTTCTGATTAAAAAGAGGTAAGATCTGTAAGCTCTGTGCTCTAATAAAGGTAAGAATAGTTAAAAGTTTTAGATCTGGAAGCTTTGTGCTATGTAGAAGTAAGATAAGTAGAATTTTTTGTTGTTAGAGTATGGATCTAGGTATGATTGATAGGATCTATCCTAGATTGAAAACTAGGGTATTAATAGATGAAAGAAGATTTGATATGAGTAGATATGATCAGAATAGTGAACGATATGGTATACCTATGCATAGAAAGAATTTTTGGACTAACGAGTGGATGCAAGATCCTAGAAATAATTTGTTGCAGGTTAGCTACCATGATCCTAGTGTGCAGTACAGAAGAGGCTAGGGATCATTTAAAAGAAAGAGAGGATTAACCCTCTATTACAGTTGCAGAAGACTAGGACATCTAGCTAAGGAATGCCCTGGTGGAATACCTAGTTGCCTCTATTGTAAGGCTCTAAACCATGAAGTATTAGATTTCCCTAGAATGATTACTAAGCTTGAAAGAATGAATCTATATCAAGAGAACCCTCAGGCAGATCCAGAAACTGAGGTTATGGTAGAATACTAGAAAGGATCCAAGAAAGCATTGCTACAGATGAAAGAAACCATGAATAACCACCAACATGTCAAATTATCAGAGATATTCAAAGGAAAATAATGCATCGAAGTAAGAATAGGAGACTTGTTTGAACAGGTAAATACCTAGGGTTCAACGCTACAACATCACACCAACAAAAACCTAACTATCGGCCCTTTCGGCAACACCTATGAAGCATATGAAGTCTCACCCGAGGTAGAGGTAGGGGTGGTTGTAGGACTCAAGTGTCTGCAACCTTAGCTGGGACACAGATCTGTGATTATAATACTTTAATAAAGCACTTAGCACCTTTGGTTCCTTAATATGTAATCACTATTCACTTTGTTGATACAACAAACCCTCGCAGTATTCACATTACCCTACTATATCCAAGCACTTAGCATAGGTAAACAAATTAGATTAATCACTAAGCACAACCATGTAGATCGGATATAGCATTCCCACATATAATAAGCACCAATCTTGAATAGATCTATCTAAACATATCAGAGCACCTAGCATATAACATATGAACACATCAAGACAAAGCACAAAGCACATAACATAGTGTTTACGTGGTTCACCCCCACCCTGGGGCTACATCCACCAACTCTTCTTCTTTATAGTCTTCGGTCAATCGGTTACAAGAACAGAAACTCAAAACCCTTACTCCGCACAGGACAGAGGATTTGTGCAGCTCGCTAGATCCCTCTTCTTTGCATTACAACACTAAACCTCCTATCATATTGCACAAGGACTTGCACTCAACTCTACAAGTCTTACATAGAATGCACAAAGCCTTGATCACATAGATCCAACTCTTGGCACTTAGCCTACATCACATAGATATATCATCCACTACTTCTCTATATGGCCTATACATCTATATATACATACAAAATAGGCCTAAACATGGGTAAACCCATGGGCCAACATCCCCTTCTCTTTACATATTCCCAAAAACCCAAAAAGGGGGTTGCGATCCTGTGATCTCTGCTTCGTCTTGTGCTCCTCCTTCGACAGGTTGTCAAAGTTCCAAAATAGGTCATCATGACCAAAAAATTCCCAAAACTTGGTCAAGGGCCAACAGGCCCCCAACACTCACATGTGACTCGTCCCGAGTCACTTTGATCTGAGAAATTCTACCTCGAACGCCTTGAGCTTGGCTCGAGCTGCTTTGACTTGCTGCTTTGTTGTGGCCTCTTGTTCAATGAAATCCAGGATCACTGCATCATTCACTGGTCCTTCTAGGCATTGTTCTACTATGAGGACGACCTGTTCTAGCTCTTTTCCTTGGCTCTTGACCTCTGTAAACAACAGACATGCCTTATCTTGTGTAGGTTGAATTCATTGAGTGACTTCCATCACTTTTCTTTGAATCATATGGATCTGCTATGGAGTTTTATGTTGTTTGTGAGACCTATTCATTATGTCTATAGCTGATAGGGTCTTCAGCTGCACCTGTAGTGTATCTTCCTACTACTTCGCTTCTTGGAGTTGTGACTCCAATGCCTGTAACTCAAGATTCTCAGTGAGGTTTTCATATGTTTGAGTTCTCTGGTTACTCAACTGCTTGCACTCCAAGGAAATAGCTTTTAATATTTCAATTGCGCTACAGGCAGTGGCTTCCCTTTGGTCTCATACATATTGAGGGGTCTCGAGCACAGTGCAGAGCTCCAAGTCTTCTATGCACTGCTGGAGCTGTTGGATTACGTCTTCGAGTTATGCCACCTACTGTGGAACTTGTTCTTCAGCCTTTACTTCAATGATTGTCACAGAGCGAAGTGCTCTATGAAGCATTTCCTTAACTTCAAGTTGTTCTGAGAGAAATTGTTCATTTTCTTTATGCAATTGGGATTTTTCTTTATCGAACTTCTCTTGCAGAGTAAGCTTCTCACATTCGATAGTATTGCGCTGCTCTAGAAGTTCTTCCTATGCTTGCACCAAATCCTGGGTGGCTTGCATTGTCTCCTCCTGTTCTTTTCGAAGGCGAGCTTTGACTATATCAGCAATCCGGTGGAGTTGAGTTGGCTCATCTCCTATTTCTGGTGTTCCTATTGATAGAGGTGCAGTAGAAACTGTGCGGCTAGACTGTAGTGCCTGTTGCACTTCTTGAAGTTCAACCTTGATCCGACTGAACACCTTATCCTTCTTAGCTTCCTTCTTCTCTTCTATCTCTAGTGAATCATCATTCAATGTTGTGACGATGAAGTCAAAGTCATCTAAAGTGAGGGTGGTCTCAAACTTAGTCTTGGTTTCTTTCGATTTCTTCTTTGAGGAAGGTTTCGGAGGGGAAACCTTCCTTTTATTCGAGGGGTCCTCCTCATCTCTAGGTGGTGTAAACTAGCCTTTCTTTTGTTCAACTTCTGCACCATCTATCTCTTCATCATCACCTCCTTTCTCAGGTGAGATAGAAGCAGGATTCATCGAGGTACTGTGGACATCTTGGGCTTCTTCATTTTTCTTGGTCTTTCTCGGTCTAGGTGTATCATGCATTGCTTCTAGACTATCGATATCAGATAGCTTTGTGGGGTCTGCTAGAACAAGGAGGTCCACCGACCATTACTTGGTAATATCTTCTAAGTCTTCCTCCGTCGGCTTGTAGTATTATTTCAGCCATTGTTTATGCTCATCAGCATGCACTATGATATAGATGAAATGGCGGCCCGCGCTGAATTTCATCAATGGTCTAAACACATGGAGTGTGTTCGGAGTTATACGAGGCTCAGACTAAATGGTGGTCTTCATATGGGTGTAATAAGTGTGGAATACGACATTTGATTTCCACTTCTTGTTCATGTTGTTGGAGTACCACAGCGTACTGAACTTCACGGCCAGTGGTTCAAAGGGATCGATGTCCAGGAAGGTCACACCTTCCAGCATTTCCCATGCGATGAATGCGATTAATATGAGAATCCAACTGAAGTGGAACTCATATACTTGGTCTTCTGCTTCCTTGCAGTCCAATTCTAACTAGTTCACCAAGTACTTCTCCCAATTCATGTGTAGGCCCTCTACACACTTCCCTGGGAGGTCAACTACAAATCCGGTTACTTGGGTGGGTCGGTTCTTGCGAACTAATTTCCCTGCGATTAGTTGACAGGCTAGGTGCACTTCGCCACTCTAGATAGAGGCTACCTTGTAGCCTCGTGTGCCCTTCTCTACATATCCATAAGTATCCTTTACCCTCTAGGTGAGATCATGATCCGTGGTCTTTCCAGGGTAGAAATCCTGTGGGTCGGGGCCTTGCATACTTAGCCCTGTGATCTGATTAATAAATGTTGGATCCACTGTGATGCGGTGTTTCAACCACAAATAACCTCCATGATATAAATACAACAGTAATTTGATGCATGCAGTCACCTCCTGGTGTCACCCGAAGTGCGGAATATTCATAACATTCAGTAGGGTGGACTGTGCGAGGTTCTGGGTCCATGACTGAGGGGTAATATTTGAGTTCTTTCCTTTTGTTCTTTTCAGATACTTATGCGGGGCAAGCATGTTGTAAACTTTTCTGTCGTCGAGGTTGAAGTCGCTATAATTCAACACTGCGAGCTTATCCTGGTCAGCACGAACTGTGCACACCTGTTTTGGAAGGTACGCAGTGACCAACATGTATTCAAAGTCTATGGGCACACTGTCTTAGTTTATTGCGCTACTTAGAGGTGGTAGATAGGTAGGTAGGATGCTCAGAATCAGCTTAGTATTTTCTAAGTCATCCTTGTGTTTAGTTTTCCTTTCATGGGACGGTCCAACTCCGTGGGCAGTGGATGGAGAGGCCAATGGTCCTCTCTTCGACGATTCTTGTATACCTATAGACACTCCTCTTTCTGACGTGACTCTCTTTGTCATCAATTCGAGGAGAACTTTTGTCACTAATTCTTCAACTACGGTGAGCTCGTCAGACATACGCACTCGGGATTAAAATTATTGGGGTCACGATGGACTTAGACACTGCACTGGAATAATAGCAAGGGAAAAATGATCACTGTATGTAATTCATTCAGTCTGCATGCATCAAATTCTCAGTTAGAAAAAGTGTTCTCCGTGCATGGCGCGAAGGGATAAGTAGGCAACTTGGCAATGGTTCACGTGTAATGGTTATGAGCCCCTATTAACTCTTGTTGGATACATTATGGCATGTTCCAATGGTCTGATGATGAATATTTATTGTTTTTTTGTCCATTCAAAGAGGAATTCGAATGGATACTTCGGCCCCAACAGCTATCTTTCGTTGCCATGGCGAAGTGCCATGTGTCGTTGTTCCAATATCCTGATGAAGCTCCAATTCTGCAAATTTTATTTATGCAAAGTTCCCTCTAGGATCTTATATAACTTTCCAATCTTAGCCCTCTTCTTACTTAGCTTTCTAGCCTTCTTTCCAGTGAGCTTCGTCTTGGTAGTCTCTTTTCCATTTTGATTCTTACCATCTTTTAACATAGTCACTATGCGTTGTTGAGATTATTTCCTAGGATTCAGAGGTAATACCTCTTCTTTATCTGCAATAAGTACTCCAGCCTTCTGTGGGTCTCCTAATGTTCTTCCAGATTTGACATCAATATTTCTAGTGACAACTAGCTTCGATCTATTCTCTTGTTCTTAAATTAATTGTGCAATCCCTCTAGCCATGAAATATTTTAAGTCTTGTTTCTTCTGCTCCGAGGCTTCTTCTTATTCCTTTCGTCTAGCTTGAGCTCTGTCAATCCAAGTTTTTCCTATTAACATGGTAAATGGGGTGATGTCTTCAATAAACTTAATAATCTCAAAATCTTCCTTTGTCGAAGTTCCATTAACGATCATAGGTATCTAAGTGAGCCTTCCACACAGGTTTACCAATTTTCCTCTGAATAACCCTATTCCTCCTAATGAAGGGATCGTAGTAGGCCTTCCTATAGCTTCCCAAGTTCTTTCTATCATGATATTAAGTTGTGTGTCCTCATCTAGAACACAGTCAATGTCGAATTCCCCTATTCTCGCTTCAAGGCACTCCTTGTTTTTAAAAATATCTGATAGTCTAACATGTCGATGGTCATCCAAGGTGTCATTAATCTGTAGTAATGCCTTCTCTGATTCTTTCTAGGGTTCTACTATAGCCTTAGTTTATGTATCTGGATTAGGGTTTTCTTGTCTTATGTTCATACTTTCAATCTTAACAATCATTCTGGGGCAATCCAACACTTCATGGTCCATAGCCTTACAGCAAAGACAATTAGGTCTTCTTCCAGGGCATTCCTTAGCAAGATGTCCTGGTCTTATGCAAATATAACAGAGGGTCAATCCTCTCTTTCTTTTAAATTATCCCCAGCTTCTTTTGTACTGCGCGCTAGGATCGTATGAGCTAACCTGCAACAATTTCTTTCTAGGATCTTGCATCCATTTGTTAGTCCAAACATATTTTCTATGCATAGGTATAACATATCTTTCATGATTCTTATCAGATCTATTCATATCAAACCTTATTTCATCTATTAGTTCCCTAGTTTTTAAGCTAGGACAAAATCTATCAATCATACCTATATCCATACTTTAGAAACAAAAATTTTCACTTATCTTACTTTTACAGAGCACAAAAATTTCAGATCTAAAACTTTCTTAACTATTCTTACCTTTATGAGAGCACAGAGCTTACAGATCTTCCCTCTTTTAATCATAAATTCTTACTTTTACCTTTCTTGGTGTGCCAAGCATTCAGATCTTGCTTCTTTCCTTCAGATCTGATCTTCTTTCTTTAGATCAGGATTCTTTCTTTCAGATCTAACCTTCTTTCTTTAGCACAGATCTTTATAAGTCAAGTAGAATATTGCGTACTAGGGAAACAGATCTACGCATAGAGCTTTCACAGTTTCAAGATGGATCTTTGCACAAATATTCTTCTTTCTTAGTTCCCAGCAATCACAGTTTCAGGTCCTGACAATGGAACCATTTGTTGGCACAGGGGCATACCCAGGGTTCAATGCTACAATGGCACACCAACAAAACCTTAACTACCGACGCTTTCAGCAACACCTGCGAAGCAGATGAAGTCTCATCCAAGGTAGAGGCAGGGGTGGTTGTAGGACTCAAGTGTTTGTAACCTTAGTTGGGACACAGATCTATGATTATAATACTTTAATAAATCACTTAGCATCTTTGGTTCCTTAATATGTAATCACTATTCACTTCTCTGATACAACAGAGCCTCGAAATATTAACATTACCCTACTGTATCCAAGCACTTAGCATAGGTAAACAAATCAGATTAAGCACTAAGCACAGCCATGTAGATCAGATCTAGCATTCCCACATATAATAAGCACCAAGCATGAATAGATATATCTAAACATATCAGAGCACTTAGCATATAACATATGAACACATCAAGACAAAGCACAAAGCACATAACACAGTGTTTACGTGGTTCACCCCCACCCTGGGGCTACATCCACCAACTCTTCTTATTTATAGTCTTCGGTCAATCTTACAAGAACAGAGCCTTAAAACCCTTACTCTGCATAGGACAAAAGATATGTGCAACTCGCTAGATCCCTCTTCCTTGCGTTACAGCACTGAGCCTCCTATCGTATCACACAGAAACTTGCATTCAGCTCTACAAGTCTTACACAGAATGCATAAAGCCTTGATCACACAGATCTAACTCTTATCACTTAGCCTACATCACATAGATATATCATCCACTACTTCTCTATATAGCCTAGACATCTATATATACATACAAAATAGGCCTAAACATGGGTAAACCCATGGGCCAACATCCCCTTCCCGTTACATATTCCCAAAAACCCAAAAAGGGGGTCGAGATCCCATGATCTCTGCTTCATCTTATGCTCCTCCTTCGACAGGCTATCGAAGGTCCAAAATAGGTCATCATGACCAATAAATTCCCAAAACTTGGTCAAGGGCCAACAAGACTTTGACATTGACCGTGTTCTATATGAGGAAACACAGGTGAATGTCATGACCGAGAGAACTTGGGAAGCTATAAGGAGGCCTGCTATGACTCCTTCATTAGGAGGAATAGGGTTATTCAGAGGAAAACTAGTAAACTTGTGTGGAAGGCTCGCCCAGATACCTATGACTATCAATGGAACTTCGATGGAGGAAGATTTTGAGATTATTAAATTTGTTGAAGACCATGCCCTGTTTACCATGTTAATACGAAAACCTTGGATTGACATAAATCAAGCCAGATGAAAGAAAGAAGAAGAATTCTTGGAGCAGAAGAAACAAGAGTTAAAATATTTCATGACCAGAAGGATCACACACTTGATCGAAGAACAGGAGAACAAATCGAATCTATTTAACACTAGAAACCCAGATGTCGAAGMTGCAAGAACATTAGAAGACTCACAGGAGACTGAAGTACCTATCTCGGATAAAGAAGAGGTGTTACCCCTGAGTCCTAGGAGAGAATCTTAATAGCATGAAGTAACTAATACCACAAAAGATAAGAATCGGAATGGAAAATGAACTACCGAGACGAAGCTCACTGGAAAGAAGGCTAGAAAGAAAAGTAAGAAGAGAGCTTATTTGAAGAAGGTTCTAGAGGGAACTTCGCAGATAGAAAATTTGCAGAATTGGAGCTTCGTTGGGATATCAGAACAACGACACATGGCACTTCTCCATGGAGAAGCAATATAGTCATTGGGGATATTATAACCATTTGATTAACGCTCTGAATGGGCAGAAAGGCAATAAAGGTTTGTCATCAAACCGTTAGACCATTCCATAATGTATCGAACAAGAGTTGATGGAGGCTCATAACCACTGCAAGCAAACCATTGTCAAGTTACCTATTTATCTCATCGTGCCATGCACTGAGAACACTTTTGCTAACTAATAATTTTGATCCCATAGACTAATTTTCTATTGTATACAGTGATCATTGTGCTCTTGATGATTATTATAGTGCAGTATCTAAGCTAACTTGACCCAATATTATTAACCTCGAGTGCGGATGTCTGACGAGCTCACTGCAGTTGAAGAATTAGTAACAGAAGTACTCCTCGAATTGATGACTGAGAGAGTCATGTCGATGTATGAAGGTATCCAGGCTTCATATACAAGTGTCGTGTAAGAATCTCCATCCATTGCTCGATCCGGACCATTCCGGCCAGCAGATGAAAAGAAAACTAAGCACAAATACAATCTCATGAATGCCAAGCTGATTCTGAGTATTTTACCTGCCTATATACCACCCTTGAGGGGCGCAATCAATCGAGACAGTGTGCCTAGATATTTTGAGTACGCTTTGGTCACTATGTACCTCTCGAAAGGGATATGCGTAGTGCACACAGACCAAGATAAGATCACAGCATTGAAGTTTAGCGACTTCCGCCTTAGTGAAAGGAAGGTATATAACATGCTCACCCCACATAAGTATCTGACCAGGACCAAAGGAAAGAAATCGAAGATCATTCCCTAGTCATGGACCATGAACCTTGCGCAGTCCACATTGCTCAATGTCATGAAGATTCCTCACTTCGGAAGGCACCAAGAAGTGAACGCATGCATCAAACTGCTATTGTCCTACTACCATGGAAGATATTTATGGTTAAACCTCCATATCACAGTGGATTCGACATTGATCAATCGAATCACAAGGCTAAGCATGCAAGGCCCTGGCCCACAGGATTTCTACCCTGGAAAATCCATGGATCACGCTCTTGCACATAATATTAAAGGCACCTATGGAGATGTTGAGAAGGGAACACGAGTTTATAAGGTAGCCTCTATCCAGAGCGGCCCATTGTGCCTTGCCTTTCAATTGATTGCAGGAAAGTTAGTTCGCA
>JZKD02S1347778.1:0-11632 GCA_000966675.3 Picea glauca | reverse complement strand
ATCTCCGATGAGATCTCATCTATGCACTAGCCCTCTCGACTAGGCTCTTTGGTCCACATGACCATGCTCCTAGGGCCACCTCCTTATACCTCGCTATCTGGGTTTCGGGGTTTATGACGTCGCGATGCACATGTATTCGCCACCCCTGATCCTCCGATCCCCGATGTGTTTTGTCCCTACAAGACAAGCCTGGCCAATGTAACTATTCTTCGTGACTGCGACCTTATCCCATCGGGGCTATGGGGTTTCCAATGTCAAAAGACACTAGTCCACGGGACCCATTATATGCTGATCCCTGACTATCTCCTGAACACTAACACCTGTCCTATCTAAGATCCACGACTGTGGTCTCTTCTCACCGTTTTGGGGTTCATCCAACCTCGAACTCTCGGTTCCGAGGCTCCCGATGTGTCAACGACGCCCGTCCCTTGACACTTGTCCTGCACCCTGACTCTGGTGGTCCCACGACGTTACGTCACTATCAGGATATCACGGATCGCGATCCCCAGTGATGAGATTTCTATGCCTTCGAAGACTCCGAATCCCGATCCTCGAGTCTTCGAGATCCTCTGACACGCGTCCCCCAAGCGAATGGTTCAGATCTTGTTTGGAAATCGCGGATCGGGATTCCCTAATGCATGAATTCTTCGCTCCCGAGATCTCCGATATCGCGATGGACGAAATACCGACGGTGCCTGATCTTTTTCCACTTGTCCTTGTAGATGGACGGTTCCGCAATCCGCTCGCGGGATCGTGTTCTCATGCCCTCGCAACATCTTGTGCCAATTCTCCTCTCTTAAACTTACGAGCTCCCGAGACACGATGTGCCACCTGTCTTCCCCTAACTCCTATGTGGTCTCTTGTGCAACGATGTCTTATCGGGAAATCGTGTTTTGTGATTCTATGATGCACAAAACCTTTGTTCCTGGGATCTCCGATATCCTGATTTCCCGATATGCCGATAAAGCCCTCCAGTCAAACTTCTCCCAGTGGCACTAGATGATTTCCATGCGTCCTCTCCNATCTCCGATGAGATCTCATCTATGCACTAGCCCTCTCGACTAGGCTCTTTGGTCCACATGACCATGCTCCTAGGGCCACCTCCTTATACCTCGCTATCTGGGTTTCGGGGTTTATGACGTCGCGATGCACATGTATTCGCCACCCCTGATCCTCCGATCCCCGATGTGTTTTGTCCCTACAAGACAAGCCTGGCCAATGTAACTATTCTTCGTGACTGCGACCTTATCCCATCGGGGCTATGGGGTTTCCAATGTCAAAAGACACTAGTCCACGGGACCCATTATATGCTGATCCCTGACTATCTCCTGAACACTAACACCTGTCCTATCTAAGATCCACGACTGTGGTCTCTTCTCACCGTTTTGGGGTTCATCCAACCTCGAACTCTCGGTTCCGAGGCTCCCGATGTGTCAACGACGCCCGTCCCTTGACACTTGTCCTGCACCCTGACTCTGGTGGTCCCACGACGTTACGTCACTATCAGGATATCACGGATCGCGATCCCCAGTGATGAGATTTCTATGCCTTCGAAGACTCCGAATCCCGATCCTCGAGTCTTCGAGATCCTCTGACACGCGTCCCCCAAGCGAATGGTTCAGATCTTGTTTGGAAATCGCGGATCGTGATTCCCTAATGCATGAATTCTTCGCTCCCGAGATCTCCGATATCGCGATGGACGAAATACCGACGGTGCCTGATCTTTTTCCACTTGTCCTTGTAGATGGACAGTTCCGCAATCCGCTCGCGGGATCGTGTTCTCATGCCCTCGCAACATCTTGTGCCAATTCTCCTCTCTTAAACTTACGAGCTCCCGAGACACGATGTGCCACCTGTCTTCCCCTGACTCCTATGTGGTCTCTTGTGCAACGATGTCTTATCGGGAAATCGTGTTTTGTGATTCTATGATGCACAAAACCTTTGTTCCCGGGATCTCCGATATCCTGATTTCTCGATATGCCGATAAAGCCCTCCAGTCAAACTTCTCCCAGTGGCACTAGATGATTTCCATGCGTCCTCTCCAAGTGGACGGTCCCGATTATGTCAAGATTTCGCAGTTGTTGATATCCTGATCCTCGCGACCTCAGGAATCTCGATTTTCTGATGACCAATATCCCGATATCTGTCGGGTCTTCTTTCCTCCTGTTCATGGGGCTAACTCCCACGTGACTCCTGTCGATCTGACGACTGTGGATGATCTGATCCCAGATATGACGGCTCAAATTTATCCTCCCCGTGCGCTCCCTCTGGTGCTCCTCTGTTGGACGTGAACTGCTCAATGGTCCATATCTCTTCTCTCCACCCGATCTGACAGCTCCTATTGCTCTTTCCTGAACTCCTGTGCACCTTATTTCCAGTCTTGGGAGAGATACAAATTTACAAAGGCCTCGGCCTTTGCCTATTTCCTCTGCAAGCTCCTCGAACTTGAGTCCCCCTGCGTGTATACTACGCTTACTCCTCCTGAGCTTTCTCCTTCTTTCGAATCCTCGAAGAATTTGATGACTCCTGTGTCTCTACCGAGACTTCGCGCGCAAAGCGCTATCTGTCCTGAGCTTCCACGAGTACTCAGACCCCTTGGGGGATTTTGTCTTCTTTCCTCCTCCCGCGGATGGGGAATATAATGTCTTCCTGACTCTCTGTTTGCTCAAGCAACCTCTTTCTGAGACTCTTTGGGTATTTAGCAACCCAGTGAAGGTCCTTCAGTGGACTCTTCCTTAAACCCAGAACTCAAAGAGAGTTCTATTTTCTTCTCTCTGTGCCTGTCTACACATTTTCTCAACGCCCTCCTGGCGGAGTATCTTCTCTTCCACAGAACACTCCAGCGGTTTTGTCTTCTTGTATGCCTATGCACCTGCTCAATGCCCCTCTGGAAAATCTCTCCCAGAATCCTCAGTGATTCTGCTTCTCCTTAAGAACTCACAGCAGAGTTCTTCTCCAATGCAACCCGCGCATATGCTTAATGCCCGCTTGGCAGAGCTCCTACAGAATTCACAGCTAAGTCCTGTCTGCAACTCTGCCTCAGATACACAGCCTTACCTCCAAGGTGTTCAGCAACCTTGAGGTATTCCTCCTGAGTTGATGACTTCAGTCCCATGTCTCAGCACGTCTTTGTCCGACTCCTCAGAGTTCAGAAGTGCATCCTCTGTGCACAGCTCTCAGAACCTCAGCATTCTGTCACACCCTCCGGTATGGAGCCTCAAAGATCTCTCGAGCCTGAAATCACACAAACTCATGCAGAATGCATCCACATAACATACATTCACAAGATATATTTACTGAATAAAGAGAACACACACAGACATCCATATACACAGAATATGCAGGAAAAACTGCTCTGTTTTATATTAACAAATGGCTAAATGCCTGTATCTTTACAATGGTGTTCCTAAGCTTCTCTAGTTTTTCTACAACCATGCTCATCACTCCCTCAAAATGAGATCTAAAATCTCTTTTACCTGACGGCTCAATCGAGCGCTTCCCTCCAGGATTTACCTACCCTAATAAATTACAATCAATGGTTGTCTAGTCTGCTATCCAGAACTAGATCTGAGCTGATCTACAGTAAATGCCCATCTTATCTACAACCTGCACAAAGGCATGGCTTCTATGGCTCACCAGCCTAAGACATTAAATTACATTCAATTAAAATTCAAATGAGGTTGCGCCTCCCTTTCAGCTCTGAATGCGTGCACGCTAATGTGGCTAGCTGGCTGGCTGGCTGCATGGAGAGATGCTCCTGCATCATACTCCACAACTGCAAAAATCATGAGCTCCTGCTCATGAGCTTTTCCTGTAGCTGTTGGAAATCCTCTTGGATCCCAAATAAGTCTTTGGAGCTTTCCATCCACTCCATCCTGTTGTTGTTGATGCGGCTTCCACTGCAATGCTTCTACTGCCTCTTTCCTTCTTCCCAGCTGCGCCCAACTGGCAGTTCTGGCTGACCCCAACATCAGCCTATTGATTTCCTCGATCACTTCATCTAGCTACTCCCTTGGTTGGTCCAGATCTTCCAGTCTCCTCAGCTAAAAAAAAATTTGGTGCATGGGAAGATCATCATAATCTCCCACGCCTTCCTTATCTATTTCCAACTTCACTTGTTGGATGTGCATGCCTTGCACTTTTACCCTTTCCTCCAGGGCTTCCATCTGATCCCACAGACTACGAAAGCAAATGTTGTCTGCTTCTTCTTTCTCTATTTCTGTAACCTCCTCTGTTGCATTGTTTTCAGCTTCATGGATGAAAATGTTGAACCATTCCTCAGAATGCTCGTCTTCTTCTTCTTCTTCTATTGCAAACTCCCCTGTTGTAGTCTCTTCAACTTCAATGTTGAACGCGTTGAGCCATTCCTTGGAATGCTCACTCTCTACATCTTCTCCTTCGGTTGTCAGCTCCAATGCTAGAACTTCCTGCCTTTCAGCTCCCTGACTGTCCATTTCATCTTCGGCATCTTCATGGGCCATTCATATACCCATATCGACTTTTTATCCTGTTGCATTTTCAATTCGAGCTTCTCCATCTCTCGCTTTATGTTAGCGAGCTCTTCATCCATTTCTGTTGCGCTCATCAACTCTGGCTTCTTCCGTTCAGCATGCTTATGGAATTCAGTAGCCATATTGTTGTGTTTATTTTCCTTTCTGAAAGATCTGCTGCTGTCACCCCTCGTCCATGAGTGTTCTAGCTTCATCATCCTCTCACAGTCCTGCTGAATGTTTATGGACTGTTGCCTACCTGCAAGCAATCATTACAGAGTCCTCAGCAAATCTGTCTTTCTTCTGCCTTCGCTCTTCACCTGCAGTATAGAATTGAAGTTCTCTCTCTGATACCACCTGATGCAAAGAGATCCAACCTAACACCTCGCAGGGTCTTTTCACCTAACCTCCTGCTCACACAAGATCGTTCAAAATCTCTATTCTGAGCCTTCAGTGGCTCCTTGGATTCCCTCAGGAATTAGTACGCAAATTATCTGATCCACAGGTCCTTTTTTCTTCCCTCATGGCCTCTGCACGAACCATGAACAATTTCCCCACAGGAATTTGTTATCGGACTTCGGGGTTTCAGCGTTCCTTCTACCGAGAGTTTCTCACTTCTCCAAACCCCGATCTCCAATGAGCTCTCATCTATGCACTATCCCTCTCAACTAGGCTCTTTGGTCCACATGACCATGCTCCTAGAGCCACCTCTTTATACCTCCCTATCGGGGTTTTGGGGTTTATGATGTCCCGATGCACATGTATTCACCACCCCCGATCCTCTGATCCCCGATGTGTTTTGGCCCTTCAAGCCAAGCCTGGCCAATGTAACCAGTCTTCGTGACTGTGACCTTATCCCATTGAGGCTACGGGGTTTCCAATGTCAAAATACACTAGTCCATAGGACCCGCGATATGTCGATCCCCGAGTATCTCTCGAACACTGACACCTGTCCTATATGAGATCCATGACTGTGGTATCTTCTCACCGTTTCAGGGTTCATCCATCCTCGAACTCTCGGTTCCGAGGCTCCCTATGTGTCAATGATGCCTGTCCCTTGACACTTGTCCTCCACCCTGAATCTGGTGGTCCCACGACGTACGTCACTATTGGGATATCGTGGATCGCGATCCCCAGTGACGAGATTTATATGCCTTTGAAGACTCTGATTCCTGATCCCCGAGTCTTAGAGATCCTCTGACACGCGTCCCCCAAGTGAACGGTTCAGATATTGTCGAGAAATTGCAGATCACGATTCTCTAATGCGTGAATTCTTCGCTCCCAGGATCTCCGATATCCTGATGGACGAAATACTGACGGTGCCCGATATTTTGCCACCTGTCCTTGTAGATGGATGGTTCCGCTGTCCGCTCGCAAGATCGTGTTCTCGCACCCTCGCAACCTCTTATGCCAATTCTATGCTCTTCCACTTACGAGCTCCCGAGACATGATGTGCCACCTGTCTTCCCTTGACTCCTGTGTGGTCTCTTGTGCTCCGATGTCTTATCGGGAAATCATGTTTCGCGATTATACAATGCACAAAACCTTTGTGCCTGGGATCTTTGATATCCTGATTTCCCGATATGCTGATAAATCCCTCCATTCGAACTTCTCCCAGTGGCGCTAGATGATTTCCATGCGTCCTCTCCAATTGGATGGTCTCGATTATGTCGGGATTTCATGGCTGTTGATATCCTGATCCTCGCGACCTCAGGAATCCCAATTTTCTGATGACCAATATCCCGATATCTGTCGGGTATTCTTTCCTCCTATTCATGGGGCTAACTCCCGCGTGACTCCTGTCGATCCGACGATTGTTGACGATCTGATCCCAAATCCGACGGCTCAGATTTATCCTCCCCGTGCGCTCCCTCTGGCGCTCCTCTGTTGGATGTGAACTGCTCGACAGTCCAGATCTCTTCTCTCTGCCTGATCTGATGGCTCCTATTACTCCTTCCTGAACTTCTTTGCACCTTCTTTCTAGTCTTGGGAGAGATACGAATTTCCAAAGGCCTCGGCCTTTGCCTATTTTCTCTGTGAGCTCCTCGAACTTAAGTCCCCCTGCGCGTATACTATGCTTACTCCTCTTGANTGATGAGATTTCTATGCCTTCGAAGACTCCGAATCCCGATCCTCGAGTCTTCGAGATCCTCTGACACGCGTCCCCCAAGCGAATGGTTCAGATCTTGTTTGGAAATCGCGGATCGTGATTCCCTAATGCATGAATTCTTCGCTCCCGAGATCTCCGATATCGCGATGGACGAAATACCGACGGTGCCTGATCTTTTTCCACTTGTCCTTGTAGATGGACAGTTCCGCAATCCGCTCGCGGGATCGTGTTCTCATGCCCTCGCAACATCTTGTGCCAATTCTCCTCTCTTAAACTTACGAGCTCCCGAGACACGATGTGCCACCTGTCTTCCCCTGACTCCTATGTGGTCTCTTGTGCAACGATGTCTTATCGGGAAATCGTGTTTTGTGATTCTATGATGCACAAAACCTTTGTTCCCGGGATCTCCGATATCCTGATTTCTCGATATGCCGATAAAGCCCTCCAGTCAAACTTCTCCCAGTGGCACTAGATGATTTCCATGCGTCCTCTCCAAGTGGACGGTCCCGATTATGTCAAGATTTCGCAGTTGTTGATATCCTGATCCTCGCGACCTCAGGAATCTCGATTTTCTGATGACCAATATCCCGATATCTGTCGGGTCTTCTTTCCTCCTGTTCATGGGGCTAACTCCCACGTGACTCCTGTCGATCTGACGACTGTGGATGATCTGATCCCAGATATGACGGCTCAAATTTATCCTCCCCGTGCGCTCCCTCTGGTGCTCCTCTGTTGGACGTGAACTGCTCAATGGTCCATATCTCTTCTCTCCACCCGATCTGACAGCTCCTATTGCTCTTTCCTGAACTCCTGTGCACCTTATTTCCAGTCTTGGGAGAGATACAAATTTACAAAGGCCTCGGCCTTTGCCTATTTCCTCTGCAAGCTCCTCGAACTTGAGTCCCCCTGCGTGTATACTACGCTTACTCCTCCTGAGCTTTCTCCTTCTTTCGAATCCTCGAAGAATTTGATGACTCCTGTGTCTCTACCGAGACTTCGCGCGCAAAGCGCTATCTGTCCTGAGCTTCCACGAGTACTCAGACCCCTTGGGGGATTTTGTCTTCTTTCCTCCTCCCGCGGATGGGGAATATAATGTCTTCCTGACTCTCTGTTTGCTCAAGCAACCTCTTTCTGAGACTCTTTGGGTATTTAGCAACCCAGTGAAGGTCCTTCAGTGGACTCTTCCTTAAACCCAGAACTCAAAGAGAGTTCTATTTTCTTCTCTCTGTGCCTGTCTACACATTTTCTCAACGCCCTCCTGGCGGAGTATCTTCTCTTCCACAGAACACTCCAGCGGTTTTGTCTTCTTGTATGCCTATGCACCTGCTCAATGCCCCTCTGGAAAATCTCTCCCAGAATCCTCAGTGATTCTGCTTCTCCTTAAGAACTCACAGCAGAGTTCTTCTCCAATGCAACCCGCGCATATGCTTAATGCCCGCTTGGCAGAGCTCCTACAGAATTCACAGCTAAGTCCTGTCTGCAACTCTGCCTCAGATACACAGCCTTACCTCCAAGGTGTTCAGCAACCTTGAGGTATTCCTCCTGAGTTGATGACTTCAGTCCCATGTCTCAGCACGTCTTTGTCCGACTCCTCAGAGTTCAGAAGTGCATCCTCTGTGCACAGCTCTCAGAACCTCAGCATTCTGTCACACCCTCCGGTATGGAGCCTCAAAGATCTCTCGAGCCTGAAATCACACAAACTCATGCAGAATGCATCCACATAACATACATTCACAAGATATATTTACTGAATAAAGAGAACACACACAGACATCCATATACACAGAATATGCAGGAAAAACTGCTCTGTTTTATATTAACAAATGGCTAAATGCCTGTATCTTTACAATGGTGTTCCTAAGCTTCTCTAGTTTTTCTACAACCATGCTCATCACTCCCTCAAAATGAGATCTAAAATCTCTTTTACCTGACGGCTCAATCGAGCGCTTCCCTCCAGGATTTACCTACCCTAATAAATTACAATCAATGGTTGTCTAGTCTGCTATCCAGAACTAGATCTGAGCTGATCTACAGTAAATGCCCATCTTATCTACAACCTGCACAAAGGCATGGCTTCTATGGCTCACCAGCCTAAGACATTAAATTACATTCAATTAAAATTCAAATGAGGTTGCGCCTCCCTTTCAGCTCTGAATGCGTGCACGCTAATGTGGCTAGCTGGCTGGCTGGCTGCATGGAGAGATGCTCCTGCATCATACTCCACAACTGCAAAAATCATGAGCTCCTGCTCATGAGCTTTTCCTGTAGCTGTTGGAAATCCTCTTGGATCCCAAATAAGTCTTTGGAGCTTTCCATCCACTCCATCCTGTTGTTGTTGATGCGGCTTCCACTGCAATGCTTCTACTGCCTCTTTCCTTCTTCCCAGCTGCGCCCAACTGGCAGTTCTGGCTGACCCCAACATCAGCCTATTGATTTCCTCGATCACTTCATCTAGCTACTCCCTTGGTTGGTCCAGATCTTCCAGTCTCCTCAGCTAAAAAAAAATTTGGTGCATGGGAAGATCATCATAATCTCCCACGCCTTCMTTATCTATTTCCAACTTCACTTGTTGGATGTGCATGCCTTGCACTTTTACCCTTTCCTCCAGGGCTTCCATCTGATCCCACAGACTACGAAAACAAATGTTGTCTGCTTCTTCTTTCTCTATTTCTGTAACCTCTTCTGTTGCATTGTTTTCAGCTTCATGGATGAAAATGTTGAACCATTCCTCAGAATGCTCGTCTTCTTCTTCTTCTTCTACTGCAAACTCCCCTGTTGTAGTCTCTTCAACTTCAATGTTGAACGCGTTGAGCCATTCCTTGGAATGCTCACTCTCTACATCTTCTCCTTCGGTTGTCAGCTCCAATGCTACAACTTCCTGCCTTTCAGCTCCCTGACTATCCATTTCATCTTCGGCATCTTCATGGGCCATTCATATACCCATCTCGACTTTTTATCCTGTTGCATTTTCAATTCGAGCTTCTCCATCTCTCGCTTTATGTTAGCGAGCTCTTCATCCATTTCTGTTGCGCTCATAAGCTCTGGCTTCTTCCGTTCAGCATGCTTATGGAATTCAGTAGCCATATTGGTGTGTTTATTTTCCTTTCTGAAAGATCTGCTGCTATCACCCCTCGTCCCTGAGTGTTCTAGCTTCATCATCCTCTCACAGTCCTGCTGAATGTCTATGGACTGTTGCCTACCTGCAAGCAATCATTACAGAGTCCTCAACAAATCTGTCTTTCTTCTGCCTTCGCGCTTCACCTGCAGTATAGAATTGAAGTTCTCTCTCTGATACCACCTGATGCAAAGAGATCCAACCTAACACCCCGCAGGGTCTTTTCACCTAACCTCCTGCTCACACAAGATCGTTCAAAATCTCTATTCTGAGCCTTCAGTGGCTCCTTGGATTCCCTCAGGAATTAGTACGCAAATTATCTGATCCACAGGTCCTTTTTTCTTCCCTCATGGCCTCTGCACGAACCATGAACAATTTCCCCACAGGAATTTGTTATCGGACTTCGGGGTTTCAGCGTTCCTTCTACCGAGAGTTTCTCACTTCTCCAAACCCCGATCTCCAATGAGCTCTCATCTATGCACTATCCCTCTCAACTAGGCTCTTTGGTCCACATGACCATGCTCCTAGAGCCACCTCTTTATACCTCCCTATCGGGGTTTTGGGGTTTATGATGTCCCGATGCACATGTATTCACCACCCCCGATCCTCTGATCCCCGATGTGTTTTGGCCCTTCAAGCCAAGCCTGGCCAATGTAACCAGTCTTCGTGACTGTGACCTTATCCCATTGAGGCTACGGGGTTTCCAATGTCAAAATACACTAGTCCATAGGACCCGCGATATGTCGATCCCCGAGTATCTCTCGAACACTGACACCTGTCCTATATGAGATCCATGACTGTGGTATCTTCTCACCGTTTCAGGGTTCATCCATCCTCGAACTCTCGGTTCCGAGGCTCCCTATGTGTCAATGATGCCTGTCCCTTGACACTTGTCCTCCACCCTGAATCTGGTGGTCCCACGACGTACGTCACTATTGGGATATCGTGGATCGCGATCCCCAGTGACGAGATTTATATGCCTTTGAAGACTCTGATTCCTGATCCCCGAGTCTTAGAGATCCTCTGACACGCGTCCCCCAAGTGAACGGTTCAGATATTGTCGAGAAATTGCAGATCACGATTCTCTAATGCGTGAATTCTTCGCTCCCAGGATCTCCGATATCCTGATGGACGAAATACTGACGGTGCCCGATATTTTGCCACCTGTCCTTGTAGATGGATGGTTCCGCTGTCCGCTCGCAAGATCGTGTTCTCGCACCCTCGCAACCTCTTATGCCAATTCTATGCTCTTCCACTTACGAGCTCCCGAGACATGATGTGCCACCTGTCTTCCCTTGACTCCTGTGTGGTCTCTTGTGCTCCGATGTCTTATCGGGAAATCATGTTTCGCGATTATACAATGCACAAAACCTTTGTGCCTGGGATCTTTGATATCCTGATTTCCCGATATGCTGATAAATCCCTCCATTCGAACTTCTCCCAGTGGCGCTAGATGATTTCCATGCGTCCTCTCCAATTGGATGGTCTCGATTATGTCGGGATTTCATGGCTGTTGATATCCTGATCCTCGCGACCTCAGGAATCCCAATTTTCTGATGACCAATATCCCGATATCTGTCGGGTATTCTTTCCTCCTATTCATGGGGCTAACTCCCGCGTGACTCCTGTCGATCCGACGATTGTTGACGATCTGATCCCAAATCCGACGGCTCAGATTTATCCTCCCCGTGCGCTCCCTCTGGCGCTCCTCTGTTGGATGTGAACTGCTCGACAGTCCAGATCTCTTCTCTCTGCCTGATCTGATGGCTCCTATTACTCCTTCCTGAACTTCTTTGCACCTTCTTTCTAGTCTTGGGAGAGATACGAATTTCCAAAGGCCTCGGCCTTTGCCTATTTTCTCTGTGAGCTCCTCGAACTTAAGTCCCCCTGCGCGTATACTATGCTTACTCCTCTTGA
>JZKD02S1347767.1:0-11632 GCA_000966675.3 Picea glauca | reverse complement strand
GAATAGGACTTAATCAACTCACTTAAGTTACTAATGCCAACAAACTTAGGCATTTAACTTAATTAATCTCACATTAATATAAAATGTCATTCACTTTAATTATTAACTCATAAAGTGAATTTCCTAAGGTTCTGAGAGGTTACAAGGATGAATTCTACATGTCAAACACTGATCCAATGTGGAAGTACATGTCTGATGCTAAATACATCAACACACTCAATTCATCCAACCATATGCACCCAAGTGCGCCCAAGGCCCACATGTATGCAATACCATCATCCACAAGTCATACCTAAGGAATGTGTACTCAAGGGAGTATGCCCAACAAGTTCGGGTTGCAATCGTGATCTGCAAAAACTTGTGCCTGAAGGCACCTCGACTTCCCATTACAATCCCCAAGTGAAAATGTCCCAACTCGATCGGTCTGTATAAGTCTTGGAACTTCAACTCCTCAAGTCTCTAGCCAAGTCTACCTCACTCCTTGATGCACCCAAATTAACTCATTCACAATGTCTTTTCCATCCGTAGGAGTGCTCAAGTATCCAAAGTCCATGTGTGGAGCACTAAGTCTATCTGTTGGGGTACCCAAGGTTGTCTATCCACACCACCTTGCCAAGGAAACCCCAAAATGTGCACCTTGTGTTCAGGCCAAGGCGTCTTGTCAGACAGATCTATCTATCCATTCTGACTCGACGAAGGTGTATGACGTCGCTCTAAGAAAGGGTATTAAATCATCCCCACTAACATCCATTGTCATCCTTGGAAAAATCACAAGAACATGTTTTCCTCGAGTCACTGCTCGAACTCATGCTTCCGTTCACAATCAAAGGCCACTGGAAACTGCAAGTTTCATCCCGATGAATCCTTCCATTGGAAACCCCAATTTCCAAAAAATATCACAATTGTCCGCAATAGGAACCCGAATATCTACAATGTTCCCTATCTAAAGTTTTCATGTAGTCTCTTCACCCCCTTCATGAACGAATGCCTCATGCCCAACTCTGTCTGCAATGCTTTAAGCTATTGTTACCCCATTGCGGTGACCATACTGCGATGCTACAGTTGTCTCCCTGCAATTGTTGTCGTCCAATATTCCCTTAAGAAGACTTCCAAAATGTCCATGTGTTGGACCATCTCGACCTACTTTTGCATCCATCCTTCAACTTATATGTTCATGTTTTTGCACACTAGATCCCCTCAAGTCTTGAACTAGTTGGGTGATCAATACAATTTTCGCATCCAATCCATGAGCATGCATGTCCCCATGCCCAAGATGAGTATTTTCTATCTGCACCTTGGTCACTCTCTCCAACCTCAAATAACTAAGGAAAATTTGCCCCCTTTTCCCACAACTTCTAAGTCACTCCTGCAACTCAATGCCAACTACTATCAAATTTCTTGTGACAACCTAATTTCTACTAACTTTGTCACACCAAGGAAGGGTCACCACTTTCCCTCGTATTGCTAAGTTGTCTCCCTAATGAACTTTCTATGACACCTTATCCCAAGGAACCTAAGGTTGCACTTCCTACTCCTAGGAAGTGAACCAACTTACAGTTGGCTAACATTAAGAGAGCACACGATAGCTACCAAGGCTATGAGTGTATGTGGTATCCAACTAGTGCTTTGTGTGCAAGTACTTCAAAACCAACTTCACTTATCATTGTGTGCAACCTAACTCTTCCAATTGTTCTGCAGTCAACTCATGGTCACATATCCCCATAGCTCTCCTACAAAAAATCACAATGGTGGTAGGGCCTCAGTCCTCATCTCCCACTTCTTCCACATTCGACTCCAAGTATTGTTAAGCAAGTGTCTCCATGCATGACTTGGTCCCAACACTTAGATCCTCTACATTGAGTGATTTGTCTGACCGATTTTCCTCTTCTAGTTCGTGGCTCCACAAGAAGCATGGTGTCTCATGGTGCACCCCTTATTCAATGATCTTTGCAATAGTTTCTAGTGCAAGTTTCGTCTTGTCTTCAACTCCTTGATTCTCATCCTACAAGTTCCACAACCATTCAACTTTCTCCAATACTTTCTTCACCAAAGCCTCATTCGTTGTCAATATGCATTCTACTTGGTTCATTTCACCCTTGGTGCCCAAGGATTCCATACCTAAAACCATCTCCTATTGTTGTGTGGTGACGTGAGGTCTTTCCACAAATATAGTGGTTGCCTCAATCAACCTCACTGCTAACATTCTAGGAATCCACACCAACTTCCTCTTTATGACCATAGGCACACTCAACATTTTAGCTTCATCCAAAAACACCAAGAAAATTTCATGTGATACTGGGAATACCTCAGCAATATTGAGAAAATCATGCCCTAAGATCACTGCATGGTCATCCAATGGAGCCACCATCAAGTCCAAGATGCCAAACCAATTCCCAACTTTCAAAGGTGTGGAGCGAACTGCCCCTATTTTTGGCTTCACTATTGAGTTGGCTACCTTGAATACGACTATTCTTCTCTCATGCTTACAATGGAGCGGCATATAAGTCTTCTCACTCATGAAACTGTGGGTCATGTTAGTGTCTACCAAGGCTTCCACCTTCAACCTACTAACTATTTCATCCACATAATAAATTATGTTCTCTTCTTCGTCTTATGAACAACATCCATGGTTTGTTACTACAGACTTTCCTAGATCAACTATCAAGGCATTCAACTCTTCCATCATATCCATTGAATGAAGATTCACTTGGGTCACCACACCCAACCCTGTGAGCTTCTTCTCAATCATCTTCACTTGGAAATTTTCCAACTTGGCCAACTTTTCCTTCAAGGGACAATTTTTCAAGAGGTGGTTCAAAGAACAAATATAACAAACAACATACTTACCTCTAGTTGTAAGTAATCTGAGATTCTTCTTTGTCATGACATTTTGGTTGTCTTGGGCATCCTCCTACCTGAGCGACCCCAACCTCAACAACATCTAAGCCTCCTCTTGGTTTGACAAGGCCTTCAAATTTTGAACCCAAGCTTCCACCCATGCATTGACTTGATTCATCTTCCCCACGTGAACTTGGCACAAGTGGTGAACCTCTCGTTCTCATTGTTCCAAGATCCTAGACACAATGTATAACTTGGTTTTCCAAGAAATATTCTATGCTTTCCATGTTGGAACTCATGAATAGGTCGATTGTCTTGGCACATCTCATTTTATTTTAAGTCTCAAGTTATGAGTTGACTAGCCGCCTCAATATTGCGACCTACCTGATTCAACTCGCCTTCAACAAGTTTTCCACCCACACCTTGGCCACCTACTACACCAAAGAACCAAGTTTGTGTGCCATGAATGTTTTTCAAGTAAATCCACGACCAAAGTTCCCAACTAGTCAAAAGTTTACAACACCATTTCAAGTTTACCCAGAAGGCTTGCATGAATCCCATGAGGATCTCAATAATACTCAACATGAAGATGTTTGTACTGAAGGGCACCCAAACTGGCCCAATTCAAGTATTCTACCATCATCATAAGGGTCTTGCATTTGAATTCTCCAAAACCTGCCACCAACTATCACACAGTTCTGATACCAACTGTCACATAAGTGACAATGGTGAAGAGTGCACCAAAAATTCACCAAAGTTGCTTTGATACCACATGTCACGAACCTATAGCTTCCCATAATGTTTCACAATGACTTGGCATGCCCAAGTCACTCCAACACTTATGGTTGTGTACTACTTCCTTTCCTCAACCACGATGGTTTCCCCATACCGTGCCTACTACAACCAAACTACATCTCTTCACTCAAAGTCTTCCCATAAATTTTCCTTAATCTAGAACAAGTTAGATACAACAAGTTCTACTCAGTTTAATTTACCCAATAAGTACACTATGTGTATGTCCAACCCTGGCATCAAATGTTCCATAACAATAATACACTTATCAAAATCACAAGTATGAAAATAACATGAACATCCAAATACACCTAACACTCGCACAAGTACACAAGATACGGGGAAAAGAAACATTCAAAAAAAGTGCCTAACACCCTTATCATACATGTATATGGATTTTACATATGATACAAGATACAAAGAGGGGAGCTCGGTCAAAATTTCAGCTCAGTTACAATAGTGCAATAAATTCCAAGGCACACTGCCTCATCCTAGACATCCCCACAAAAATTGCACTAATCAATCCATGTCACATTCACATGCCTACCTCATGTAGGTCCTATTCACAATCTTGATCACTTAACCAACTTGGGAAACCTGCAATATCAAGTTGCAGAGTAGACCACCACAAATATCTTCACTGACACTTGCTTGCTTGATGCCTACTTCCTGATGCCTTGGATTGGTGTTGCCTCTCCATACTTATATGTGCATTTACCAACACTTGGAAAGTTGTGTTACTTGGAGTGGTTCCAAGCCAACTTTTCTGTTGCACACGTTGGTCCAATGAGTCACCCCAAGTGTGCCTTATCGTATCATCCACCAATTTTCTCCACACCTAGGTCATCCAATCTATGAGTCACCTCATCCATGTCAAAGTCATCCAACTGTCCACTCCTAAGGGTGCCCAAGTCCCACATATTTGCAATACATCATTTTCAATTCATGCCCAAGGAATGTGTGCCAAAGGGAGTATGCCCAATAAGTGCATTATGCAATTTCGATTCATGGTGACTTGTGCCTGAAGGAACCTCAACCTCCCATCACAATCCCCAAGTGTGGATAACACAACTCAATCGGTCCATATAAGTTTAGGCACTTCAACTCCTCAAGTCTCTAGCTAAGTCCACCCCACTCCTTAGTGCATCCAACTTGACTTGTCTGCATTTCTCTATCCACTCATAAGAGAGCTTAAGTCTCTGTAGTCTGTGTGTGACTTGCCTTTGAGCTAAGGAGTCTTGTCCAACTGATCTATCCATTTGTTCCAGCACGATAGAGGTGTCTAATGTCAGTATAGGAGAAGGTCTTACACCCTACTTCACAAGACTTCCATGAGAAATAATTTAGTTCGTTATTGTTTTTGACACATCCTTCTTGATTTCAACCATTATGCCACATGAATCTTGCGCAACAAATTCATTTAAGTTGTCTCTTCTTTGCCACACTCACCCTTCCAAGCTCATGAATTCCCTTCTTTGATAAATAGTCCCTCACACAATCCATCTTGACAAGGTTTTCACATGCATTGAGAGTGCTAACTTATTATCAGACATCCATTGGAAATTTATAATCAATAATCTTGGGGCATCCACCATGCATCCACAAAGTCCCTATGCCATCATCGTGGCCTTCTTCCCAATATTTCTTTCTTTTATCCATTATCATCTTCCATAACTATGTTCTCCTCATACAGATTTCATTTACTTCATCCAAAAATGACTACTCTGACATGCAATTCTTTTATTACATCCACAACAACTCCCGAAATGATCCCAATTTCATGAGTTAGTAGTAATTCCATCATTTCATTTGTTCACATGTTAATTTCAATGAAATGTAACACAATAATGCATTCACAATAATGCATTCAAATAAAATAAACATACTAATTCAAATATCAAATCTTGACTGAGAGGATTCTTACATATATTCCCTTTGGAAATTATGCAACACAAACATACTAAATCCATACTTGCATAGCTTCCATAAATTTATCAAATTCTACCTGATCAATTAGTGTCTTATGGATGTTCATATACTCATTTCACCAACCTTTGTTATCAACATTTTATTCCCCTCCTCTTTTCTTCATAACACTCACTACCATATGCAGCAGGAACATCAACATCTTCAACCATGCTATCAACCTTTTCTTGTTTACATAACCATCAATAGCCATGTTTAGTCACCATAACTTCTTTATTTCACATATATGAACATACTACTCTTAGTCCATATATATATATTCTTTATTTCACATATATGAACATACTACTCTTAGTCCATATATATATATATATATATAGCCAAGCATATCTATATGAACCAAGCATTAATTCTCAACATGCCTACTAGTGTATATGCATTTCATATATCTAATCTCTTGCATTTCTAGCACTCATATGATTTAAAACTATTAACAAATAACAATGCAACAAGAGATGAATTAAGAAATCCCCCCCCATTATCATTGTTGTCTCCCTGCCCATGCTCCTCATTTGTTGCTACAACAGTTTCATCAACATCTTGTAGCTTTCTATAGCATTTTCCAATTGAATCATTTTCTACCTTTGGTTATCCTCAAATCCCACTTGATTCTTGCACATTATGTGCTCTCACTTTGATCCTTTGGGTATTGTTTCTCCCTTTTCTAAGCACTTTCTAGTGAATTCCAACTTGGCCACTCCACATTTCCAGTGTATAGTGGCATTCCAACCTCATTAGTTTCTACCATTATTTAGGAAATCTTTCCCAACTTTACCTTGCCTAAACTTTCCAACACTTATGGTGTTGTAACTTGTATTACTCCATCTTAATATTGATATTGAAATCTTATTAACCCCTATTCTTCTTTGGCCAATTTAGCCTTATCCTTGACTTCATTAATCAACATTCCAACACATTCTAATGTTGCATTTATGCCCTTTTTAGCTTCATATAGACTCCTCCAGAGTCTACTCTATTTCACACCTAATTGTACCTTCAACTGACCCTTCCAACATTTCACAACATCACAATTAATGTCTTTCCCTGCTCATATGGTTCTCTTTCAAATTAAATTCTCTTTTGCAAACAATGTCAATCATAGATACACTTTCCTTCTCATGTGGCTTATTAACATTTCCATTTTGGAAATCACTACACTTCTGATGTTTTTCTTTGGTTTGTCACCCATTTATACACTTTGAATGCTCTAAGTGTTCTTTACCTTTATATCTCATCAATCATGTAAATTTAGTGTTGGAATTATTCCCTTAGTGCTATAATATCTCCCAACCAGCTCAAGCCTTCACATTATGGAATCCTCTACCATTATCTCTCGATGTCCATGGACTTAGTTCAGTTATGAAATCCTTATTCACTTGATTTAGTAATTCTCTGTGAAGTTGAATTATTTCCACCAAGATCAATCTGCACATAATGGAATGTTTTATTCATCCATTGGGACCTTTAAAGTAAATGAAAGTTCATTATTTCTTCTATTGAATTCTTTACACATTGTACCATGGTTCTATTTCACACTCTGACATCACAGGTGGGTTACTTTCTCTTGAAATTTTTAGACATAAATTGTTGGTTCATAACTTGCAATTCTTCCAAGAATTCATACACTTTCCCATAGAGATAATTCACCCATTCCCTAGGCCACACATCACCTCATGAGGTCCTTGTTCTATTTTTCCTTGGCATATTTTCTCTACCATGCCAACCTCCATCACTGTCTTCTTTGCAACATGCCTTGCAACCACTATTACTTAATTTCCTTTATTATATTCAAGGGTTAAAAAACATACCTTACCCTTTTATGCATATTGATTCCATTCTTCATCCACTGGCTTGTTCCATGTCTCTTATTCTCATTATTTATGCGAGGATATACATAATAACCAATTTCAATTGTCATGATCCTCTTAGTGCTTCTCTTCATGTAGATATATTTCATACCCTGGTCAAATTTCCCTTGTGGCATAGAATATCCAGATCCAATAACTAGGAGCTCCTATGGATCCTTATAAATGTCACCATTTATTTTCTTCATATAGCATCCAACAACAATGACTATTTCCTTCTCTAGATTTTCCTATGCAATCTGAATTACACATATTGTTAATTACAATAAATATTTATATGACTTCTTCTTCTTTTTTCAAGGCACCAACTTCTGGGTTCATTTATCCATCTTGATAATTTGAACCTAGAATCCAATTTGCAACATACCTTACCAGTCTTTATTCATGGCATTTGACTGCCTTGTTAATAGACCCGGCCATAACACTCTCTCCTTAAGTGTCTTTTCTCATCAATACCATTACCTTGTTATTAAGAACTCGGCCTTCTTTTTTTCATTGTCAAGATGTCGCACCTCCAAATGTGCCTCCTCATCATTACACATGAACCATCATGAAGTATTTACAACCTTATTTTCTTATTATTCATATCTAGTATGCACCTATACCATACTAAAATCTTTTTCCAAAAGTAAAAATTCTTTGGAAATCTTCCACATTTGATAGTTGCAGTGTTCATTCAAGCTTAAAGGTTTAGTTCCAGCTACTTTATGAAACAACTAGATGTTTCCTTCATGAACTTCAACCTTCTATAATGTTCCCCTTTGAATTATCTTTCCAACTACTATACTCACATTCCCTCAATCTAAGTTCTACGTTGAAAATTACAACTCTCTAAATTTTCCATTTCTGCCAAATTTGTGCACTTTTCTCATTTGAGTAATTCAACTTACAGACCAACTTCTACCACCTACAAAATAAAAGATATGGAGAACTAGGATTTTTTTTGTATTGGTCACAAATAACATATATGATTTTTAGTACACAACAACTTTCAAATTGGTGATCTAATGCTCTAGTCAATCTATGCATCAATCTGGAATTGTCAACTCTACCCCTTTTTGCACTTTCTCTAAACTTGGAATTTTTAGCCAAAACTACTATCTCCAAAACTAACCAAAACTGGGAAATCTTCAGTAAGACAATTTTGTCTGGACTATTGAGGAAATAAAATGTCCACTAGAATGGTTTTTCCATATTTGTGATCTTGGGTCCTCTTTCCTCAAAATCCTAAAGTTCCCCACAGTCTCTTGGAATAGTGTATTTTGGCATGTTTTTGCATTTCTACTCAAATCCTATTCCTTATTATCTAAATTCCATCAAAAACGTGGCCTCTGTGAGTGAGTACCACCATGTTCATTAAAAACCACTAATTGGTATTTTTTTTTAGTTCTGGAGCTAAATCATTCAATGACCCTCACTAAAACTTTTATGGTCATCCTCACTGTAAACCTACTCCTAAAATTTGAACAATTTTTGAGCTTCCTTTCTCATATTATGTCCAAAATTTTCTTTTGGCTTTAGAATATTTTTTTCCTTTTTAACAATATTTTATCTTTGTTGACATGACATCCTTATTGATGCAGCATGTCATGTGGTTGTTGTTGTGTCATTGGTGTTCACCTATCAACTTATGACACTATCATTTCATCCCCATGGATTCCTGACTTTCCGTGTCAGGTCTTCCTGACCCCATTTACCCTTCTCTATTTACTTCATAACTTTATTATTATTCATTATTTGTGGGCCACTTGTATTCTAAGGTCCCTTCTCCTCCACCTAGCATGATCCTAATTATCTATGGGACATGGGGTCCCACTTTATCCTTTCATCCTCCACCTAGCATGTTGTTTGTGGTTGATGTGACGGGTGGGAGTCTCATATTTGACAACCTTCTATTGGAGCACATGTTCCTCATGCTAGATCTCAGATCAAGCACTAAGATCTATTATGGAGGAATAACATGCCACCAATTAAAATGATCCTTAGCCTATGTAACCACTTACCGCCCATTATGGAGGCTTTGTGACCTTGTAAAATACCACTTCCATAACCTTCATAAACCATGTTTTCTAACTAGCTTCCTCTGCCATCGTAGACCCTGCCTAGTGGCTTCCACTTGTGTACCCAAATGCCTCCATATCACCCTACTAGTCCACGTCACTAGTATGGGTCCATATCATATGTGTGGGTCCACATTGATATATTTTTGACATTTTCCCATAAGTTCAGACACACACAAATCAAATAATTCATGCCTGCCATGAATTTTCCAGGCCCAACTTCTACAACTCATCTTCTTTGTACATTCATTTACTCTCCTGCCAAATTTTTCCCCATGGATTGTCACTTTGATGCCATTGCAAGGAATTTTAATCCACTCTTTTCATTATTTATATCTATTTCCCTCCACAAAACTGCCATATTTTTTCTAGGCTCAACATGTCTAGTCGAGTTCAATTCCTGTACCAGCCAAATTCGACAGTGTTGTTCTAATTAACATATGGATTTCATAAAAAATTGATGATTTCTCCAAATTTATGTAGGTCAAACTCTGTAACCATGAATTTACAAAATTTGTACCTCCATATGCTTGAAGAAAAATCAATTTTAAGGAATTCAACCACCATTCTCACAATCACTGGATTTAAAAAATTTCCCTAATTATAAACCTTAAGGAACTTTATCAAACACTTAGTCTGCAAATTGTATTCTTCCCATTCTCCATTAAAATATTTTGTGCAACACTTTACAAACAACCTACATTTTTCTTCATATATAGGTTGAGTTCAAATATAGCCGAAGTGTTGTAACCAATAGTTGTGATACCATTTCATGACATACATGACACCCTTTGTAAACTATTGAGGATACAAGGTACTTCTCAAAACACAAATTTGCATTCTTCTTTTTTATATAATACCACATTATAATGTCCAACCATCTAACTAGGCTGAAAATCAATATTCTATAGTTATGATACCATGATTCATCATTGTCCTATTGTTAATCGATAAATTCAAGTAGGCATAACAATGCAACTTATACAATCACCATTATATCATTCAAAGATACAAATGCATGCTTATACATGACATTGAAATATCAATCAACTCATAAATAACCAACATTAATTCTGAAACACATATTTAAGTTGTAAACTTATTATTTATCTCTTTGGGATTAACCACCAATTTGTTGCAGATGAAGGATGTTCCACCCAACCATAGGCTCTTTGTTTCCTGTAATATTTTTGTAACATGGTCACCTGTGAGTTGAGGCTATGATTCCACAAGAGATAACTCTTACTATGGATGGCTCTAATCCTCTCCCACAACCTCATTTCATAGTTATCACACTCTATTAACTCTCACATCAACCCTAGTCCACCAGATATCTTTCCCCTTCAGCCTCCACAACCCAATGAATAGGATCCCCTTCTCTTCTCTACAGTCCCTTGAGCTATCCACTTCCCTTATAGACTCTAGCACATATTGACTAGGAAATCTCACTACTAGGGACTCAAGGAATTCTCGACTATAATTTAGCTTTCCCAATGACAATCATTTCCCTCTAATGGGGTCACAATACAAAAAGGCCCAAATCAAGGACACATGTACAATCAATAAAAACAACATAAAATAAGTGTTCCTATAGACACCAATGCATCTCACCAAAGTGCATGGGTAGTTGGCTAATGCAATTGTCGAGTCAATATAGGAATTAATGTTCAATAGGATTCTCACTATGAAGAAAAGTTGATCTCAAGCAAAGGGTGAATAATGAAGAATCACTCAAAGAAGAATTTAACACCATCCCCTTCACAATGTTTCACTCGATGTACATAAATGATGATAGTGGATGTCATAGATGATGGTAAAAGACAAAGGTATGAGCTAAAGATGATGATGATGATGTTAAATAACCTAAGTAAGAAATTCTCTAAAGTGGTTATCTCCAAGGCCTGCAATATGAGGATGCACACACTCATGGAAACAAATGCCTAGTGACACTATAAGAATATATGCATGAGTTGTCCAAAATCCACAGCTTGAGTGACATGCCCAAAAGCACAAAATAGATGTGCCAAAAAACAAATCCATGAAGGATAACAATTCTCAATATGGGTCCCACCAAACAAGTCCATGATAAGT
>JZKD02S1347756.1:0-11632 GCA_000966675.3 Picea glauca | reverse complement strand
ACTTACCACTTTCCATCTTTCTCCCGCTCATCCATCCCATTACATTGGTCCGGGCATTGGGTTGGCCAAATATTTAAGGGTTGTACCTTACCTTGTGGGAAGAAGGGGCTAAAGGTCTAGAGGGTAAAAGTAGCTGGCAAAAGATAGAAGCCAAATAATGAAACCTTGAGATGCTTTGCCTAGGGATCCCTGAGAAAAAAATAAAAATATTCTCAACAAGAAACATAGGGACCCATAAAAATGATAAAACAAGACCTAGTTAGAGGATAGGGGGTCTCATCACGAGCCAAACTATTAGGTCCATGGGCATGTAGTGGTATGAAACTACCAACAACTGGTCACCAAGCCAGGGTAGTGTATCTTGGTGGCATAGCCAATATAAAGGGGGTCTCATCACGAGCCAACCTTCTCATTTCCGTGAAATGATTGTGGGTAACATTGCCATCATTGGTCACCACGCCAGGGAAGTGTCCCTTAACTAATTTCTTGAAGAAAAAACAATAAAAATAAAGATAAAAAGCATGAATGGGCTTGGAAACATTTGCATCCATTATATGTTCATCTCACCTTCTACAGAGGCACCCACATGTAAGACATATATTTCCCTGTTATCACTGCACCCCTTGCCCAAACATCCCTTATCCACTTCATCCACTCACATGGATTGGATTTGATTTCTCCCGGAAACACCCCACCTCCAATGAGCATTAGCCCAATAGAACATCCTAGCGTTTCCTCCAAACTTGGCTTGTAGATTAGTATAACGTCTTTGAACACTTGTCAAGGTAAGAGGGGTTTTATGCACATGTTTAATAAAATTGATGATTAGATGTGATTGACATTGCTATGATCCCTGTGACTTATGAGCCCATGGAGGGCATATCTGTTGATGTGTAGGGCCATACTCGATGGACAGGTATACACAGGGAGATGATTAGTTTGGACCTCCATGGGGCTGTGTAATGTCCCTTTCCAAATACGAGCTCTAGAGAGGAGGCTTAATGGTCTAAACCGCCCCGTTAGACTATAGCTAGGGCCAAATAAGGGTAAACAAGGTTACTAGAGGTCACTCCAGTCACAGGTGTTATATTCAGAAAGTGAAATTGAGCTAGAAACTGTTAAAAGCGCTTTTAAGTCATTATGAGCTAAAAATAGAAGTCAACAGTGAATTAGGGTTTCATCAGTGATTTAGGGTTTTGGAAGTCAACAATGAATTAGGGTTTCAGCATGATTTAGGGTTTTGGAAAGCTATAAAGGAAAGTCAGTGACCTAATTCATCATTATGCGGATTATGACTTGTCATTGAGGAGAAGAGGCACATCTCAAGAGAGATAGTTTATTGTATTCCAGGAGGAAGACACCAGTTGGCTGATTTCGGTGTTAAAAGACACACCCTAGTCACCGGGAAGATCATCCAGGTCTTCCATCATTCTTCATTGATTCTGCGGTGCTCCCATATTTCAGGTATTATCTTTTAGTTGCTTATTTGTATTCCGGCTAAGATCCTTTTGTCTTTTGATATAGACGAGTGTTGTTATTTTATTCAGCCGCAATTGCTTATTTGTATTCCGGCTAAGATCATTTGTCTGTTGATCTAGTCGAGTATTGTCAGTTTATTCAGCCGCATTCGGCCATTTTGTAATCCATAGAGATATCATAATACAAAATTTGCAGTCTTTTGTCACGTTTATTATCATTTATATGCTGTAAACCTTTGATCCTACACACACATTAGCAACATTTCCTAGACTAGCCAAGTCAGGAACATTACAGTGGTATCAGAGCTTTAGTCCTGCCAGCCTGTGACTAAAGACAACGAGTGTAGCAGAAGACCCATAGGGTCATGAACACGTAGGTGACGAATATGTCACTTACAACAAGCATCGGGAAAGAAGGCATAGGCCTGAATTCCCCCCTTTTCCTCCTATCTTAGAAGAAGAGGAAGAGGCACACAAAGAAGAAGAGAAAAGGGCAGAGCGTGAGGCTGAGAGGATGCTAGGAGATAGATATGAGGGACCAGAGGGCAGTGGAAAGTCCCCCATAGATCCAGAGGCAAATTTCATGCAGGTTATCAATGATATGTTAGCTAGTCAATGGACCATGTCTTAGTCCTTGGCACAGGTGGTTGATAGATTGGCTAGAGTGGGCACCCCAGATACACAAGTCCCGCATGCAGCACAAGGAAACTCGGGAGCAGGCAGTAGACACCAGTCACTCTCTCACACATACACCTCTGTGAGTAGGATTCCTAGACCCTTGTTTCCCAATTTCCAAAGGGAACCCCCGGTAGCAGCACCGCCATCGATAGCACAGAGGCCACCCACTCATGCCGATGACATTGCAGAGTATAGGAGGGAGTACGCAGCATTGGGTCGTGACTTCCATTAGGACATGACCTTAGTCGAGTACTGTGGACTCAGACTTAGGAACCGCCTCAGAGAGTCGCAGAGGGGAGGACCACAACAGCAGTAGGAGCATAACCTCGATTTCATCTGAAAAGTTGGGAAACTTACCATCCCTTCTTTCGACGAATCGTCCAAATACACCGCTAGAGCTTGGGTACATAAGCTAGACACCTATTACAAGCTCAACCAGATGATCGAGACAGAGGCCATAAGTTTTGCGACCTTACACTTGGAGGGTGAGGCACACAAGTGGTGGTACCGTGGACTGGTGACATTGGGTCACAGTCACATCACCTCCTATAGAGAGTTTACAGATAGGCTCATGGACAGGTTTTACAGGAAGGATCCCAAGATACACTTCAGGGATATAACCTAGTTGATACAAACTGGCACAACAGAGGCGTTCATCACAGAGTTTCAACGGGTAGCCATGGCAGTGACAAATATACCAGAGCCCGGGTTGATCATGATATTCACAGAAGGAATCACAAAGCCTTTGAGAGGATGGGTGAAGGCATACATGCCTCCCACTTTGCAAGATGCCATCCTTTGCACTCGAGATCTAGCAGATTCAGTGCCAAAGACTAAAAATTTCTCCAAACCATTTGTGCCCTAGAGGGATCGAGACAGGAAGCCATTCCAGAGAGAATGGAATGCAAAGGAGAAGTTGAATGATGAGACTAGGCGAGAGATTATGAGGAAGAAGCTTTGCTTCAGCTGCAGATATCCTTGGGTCCCATGCCACAAATGCATGGGCAAGGGAGAGATTCATTATATTGAGGTAGCAACAGACAACGTGGACAGTGAGGAGGAGGAGAAGGACAGTGGATCCACTAGTTCAGAGGAGGATTTAGCACCAACAGAGGAGTAGGCTCCCCGTAGACCACCAACACCGACAGGAGCCCATCCTCCAATAGTCCCACAACTGCCAGAACAGGCTAACAGGAGGAAACCAACAAAGGGAGGTGTCATAGCAACCCTTTTTGGTGTTCCCAGGTATGATACCCTCTGTATCAGAGGGATTATTCAGGGGAAATAGACAATCGCCCTGATAGATGGTGGGGCCACCCACAACTTCATCGACGCTTCACTAGTATCGAGATGGGCACTTCAGACAGAGGAGTTTGAGGGGTTTGATGTTGCGGTAGAAGATGGCCACACAATGGAGTGTCTAGACAGAGTTCCAAACTTAGAGATGAAGCTAGGAAACTACACAGTGAGAGACACATTTTATGTGGTTGACCTATCGGACACAGATGTGGTGTTAGGAGTTCAGTGGATGATTACCTTGGGAAAAATCACTACCAACTACCAAACCTTGGAAATGAGATTCAGAGATTAGAATGGGAAGAAGGTTGTTCTAAGAGGTATGTCGACAGGAGCACCCAAGACAGTTTCAACCAAGAGGATGGAGAGGATATTTAGACATGGGGAGGTAGCATATGCCGCAAAATGCTTGATCACTACTCAGAAGGATTCGAAAGGTTGACAACAATACCATACAGAGATCAAGAATTTATTGGGACGACATCAACAGGTCTTTGAGGCAATTCCACCAGGGAGACCACCTGACAGGGGGTTTGAGCACACNGGAGGACTGTAATGTCCCTTTCCAAATAACAGCTCCAGAGAGGAGGCTTAATGGTCTAAACCGCCCTGTTATACTATAGCCAGGGCCAAAGAGGGGTAAATAGGGTTACTAGAGGGCACTCCAGTCACATGTGTTATATTCAGAAAGTGACATTGAGCTAAAAAGGGTTAAAAGCATTTTTAAGTCATTATGAGCTAAAAATAGAAGTCAACAGTGAATTATGGTTTCAACAATGATTTAGGGTTTTGGAAGTCAATAATGAATTAGGGTTTCAACATGATTTAGGGTTTTGGAAAGCTATAAAGGAAGGGTCAACGACCTAATTTATCATTATGCAGATTATGACTTGTCATTGAGGAGAAGAGGCGCATCTCAGGAGAGATAGTTCGGTGTATTTCAGGAGGAAGACACCAGTTGGCCGATTTCAGTGTTGAAAGACACACCCTAGTCACCGGGTAGATCATCCAGATCTTCCATCATTCTTCATTGATTCTGCATTGCTCCCATATTCCAGATATTATCTTTTAGTTTCTTATTTGTATTCTGGATAAGATCCTTTTGTCTTTTGATCTAGCCGAGTGTTGTTATTTTATTCAGCTGCAGTTGCTTATTTGTATTTCGGCTAAGATCCTTTGCCTGCTGATCTAGTCGAGTATTGTTAGTTTATTCAGCTGCATTCGGCCATTTTGTAATCTACAGAGATATCATAATACAAACTTTGCAGTCC
This sequence comes from Picea glauca, assembly GCA_000966675.3. NCBI lineage: Eukaryota > Viridiplantae > Streptophyta > Pinopsida > Pinales > Pinaceae > Picea > Picea glauca. The sequence continues at coordinate 6,909 of JZKD02S1347756.1, read as the reverse complement.
TTTGTCGCATTTATTATCATTTATATACTGTAAACCTTTAATCCTACACACACATTAGCAATGTTTTCTAGACTAGCAAAGTCAAGAATATTATAGGTTGAAATCCCATCAGATGGATGCTGAGACCCCAACAAGGGGTATAGAAAGATCAGAGGGTTTTCACCGGAGAAGAGGAGGAAGTTCCACCAGAGGAAGCCTAGAAGACCTATACTTGGGGGGTTGTGCCCTTTCCACCAAGACGTTGGCCTTGGAAGGCCCATGACGTCACCCAGGACACCTATGACGTCATCCAACACTTGTGGAGATTTTGGGAGGCAGTTATGTGCCAAGTGGAACGTGTGGCAGGTTCTGGAGGCCCAAGGAGGCCAAACATATTTATCCAAAAGGCCAACGTTTCCCTAAAGGGGCCTAACGTCACCCTAAAAGGGCATGGCATCACCTTTTATGCTTGATTAGGGTTTTAACTATGACATTTAATGTAAAACAATATTTTGATGTATTTTTGGCCATGTCGACCTTTTGTGACCTAAAAATAAAATTAAGGTCATTTATATTGTATAAATATAGAGCCAAAACTCTCTTTTTCTCATCATCTTTCACTCACACTTGTGTGAGGTTTGAAATTTGTGGCCCTTCTAGGGTTTTTGGCTGAAATTACTAGTGCACACTCGTTGAAGGAGGCTTCTTTTGGTGATCTTTGGATGGTTTACAACTAGGGTTTGGCTTGATAAATACTTGGTGAATGTAAGTGAATTTATGCAATCCTTCCCTCACTTTAATGGTTATAGTGTTTTACTTGCATTTTGTTAATGAAATTGCTGGAATAAACCCTAAGAAATAAGCACATGTTAGTGTCCTTGTTTTAATTGCTATCTACCTACTAGATTATGCCAAAGAGCCATTTTATTTGTTGAAGACATTGTTAGGGCCTTGACATTGCAACAACCTACCATTTGTTCTTCATCCTAGCCATTTTTACTTTGTCATTGAGCTAAAGAAGGAGGAAAATGTGCTAAGGCATAAGGTTACCTACACCTTAGTAAGCCATTTCCCCCTAGGGTTTAATGGTTGAAGCCTTGGCCTACCAACACTTCATCCATCCAACTCCTCTTGTCTTTGGTCCTACTATTATCGTTTTGTTTAGTCAATTCTTGGCGCTACTTTTGACTCCATTTGTCCTATGAATTCACTGGTCTAAGACTTCTTACTTGAATGTTTTGATCACGACCTCCAAAATATTTGAACAACTAATAACACACCCTAACCCTAGCTTAGATTGACTTGTTAACCCTATTGCTACCATTATCCATTTTATTTATAGTCATACCTTGTAGCAATTAATGTTTCTTCAAGCAATTGAAATATTGGCTAATGCATAGTAGTCCTTGCTTCTAATGAATGTTGGTATTGTGACATTGATGATAAATCATTCTTGTTCATTTTGAAGCTTCTTTAAAACATTTATCATGAAGTGACGTATTGTGATTATTGCCACTATACATCTTTGATTTGCTTCATCAATATATGAGTCAATTGCTTTATTTGAGAAAGTCTCCGATTATATAAAGTACTAACTAGCAAGTGACCTTGCAAATATAGTTTCATGTTGATTTGTTACGGGCATGTACATTTCTGGTTGTTATTATCTTTATTGGTTGTTTAGCCGGACTTTCTGATTGGTGGTGACTTGTGAGAGAGAATCTTTTACTCGGCCTTAAACATTTGCCTTCTCAAAAACCCAGGTCACCGGAGATGTCTCCCCTGGTCCTACCACCCTAGATAGAAAGAGACATCCTATTGAGGTGGCAATGATAGGATAGTCTCCCGTTACGTCAATTTGTCTTCTTTTACCTTTCCTTTACTTACAAGTACAAACTTCACGTTACCATTTTGGTGTCGTTCCAGGGGAACACTGAGTCAATTCTCCTCAAAGACGACACTTTTCGGTAAGCCTTTCCTCAAGAATCCTTATCTTACAATCTTACCTGGCGACTCCTCTAGGGATGATTCTCTTATTTCTTTGATAATTTCAAGAAAGTTATCCGGTGACTCCACTGATGACGAAGCCAACTATGACTTCTCAATGGGACCCAGGAAACTTCAAACCTTTAGACATGCATAAAATCTCGGGATGCCCTCGACGAATGTCCTCGAAGTACGAAAAATGGCTCCCTAGATTCACTGGTAGTGATGGGGAAAGAGCCGACTATCACATGAGTGATTTTTGGGCTTTCTTTTAACTCCATCCTATCAATGATGATGCTAAATATTTGGCAATGAAACGTTTCTCTGCCACTCTGCATGGAAATGCTAGGAGATGGTATGATGATCTCCTTGTTTCTAGCATCACATCTATGGATCAATTAGAAGAAACCTTTCTCAGAAGGTGGGGTATGAAATTGGAAGATATCCGAACGTTACTAAAAAGACTCGAATATGTAAAACAAACTGAGAATGAGATTGTTAAGGTTTTGCAGTTTAGATTTGAGGATTTTCTATATCAGGTTCCTCCCAGCCATTGTCCTGAAAACAAGTATCTCTTATATCTCTATACCAATGGACTCTTGGCACATTTAGGGTTTCTCCTAAATAAAAAGGGCCCAAAAATACTCTATGAAGCTTATAACATGGAAGTACAAATCAAGGAAAATATCTATTTTTCCAAGGGAGAACACATATTCTCCCTAGGGACCAAAATCAATGACCTTGAAGGTATCCCTATCACTCTTATTTTGGAAAGTTTAGTTTCCCTTGAAACCTTTACTGCTAATTTCTAAGAAGAAGGGGAACACATTTTTGACCAATAAAATGCTAAGGGAAAAGATATTGATGAGGTTTTTCAAGAGCAAAGGATCGCTGAAGACACAGTTGAGGAAATCGAGCAAGATGATAAAGTATCGACATACCCTCCTCTCTCTGATGAAGTCATCCACGAGCCTTTCCCCCCTGCATAAGAAGAAACAAACACACTGAGTTAACCTCCTCTCAAAAATTTTGATGATTCTCTACTTTATGATTTGGGAAATGAGGAGGAGATAGATGCGACCTTGAATGTTTCAAATCCTTCATGTTATGATACAGATAGTGACATAGTTGATATTGATGAGTTCATACATGTTGGAAGACGTAAGTGGGATGTAGTTGGTTATGATATGGACCCCATTTACGATATTGAGAGTAATTTCCAAGTGTTTCCCTTACAATTATCACAACAAGTTACTCTTGATTTTGACCAGTGGCAACAAGGAGATGACATAATTACCGATACTTTCCGAACACCCAAGGTTGACCTAGTCCCATATTTTTCCTGATGATTTTCGGTCATACCTTGAGGATTTTGTTGAGTACTCCTCTGAGCACTTGGATTCATTCCATGAAGNATCATTATGCAGATTATGACTTGTCATTGAGGAGAAGAGGCGCATCTCAGGAGAGATAGTTCGGTGTATTTCAGGAGGAAGACACCAGTTGGCCGATTTCAGTGTTGAAAGACACACCCTAGTCACCGGGTAGATCATCCAGATCTTCCATCATTCTTCATTGATTCTGCATTGCTCCCATATTCCAGATATTATCTTTTAGTTTCTTATTTGTATTCTGGATAAGATCCTTTTGTCTTTTGATCTAGCCGAGTGTTGTTATTTTATTCAGCTGCAGTTGCTTATTTGTATTTCGGCTAAGATCCTTTGCCTGCTGATCTAGTCGAGTATTGTTAGTTTATTCAGCTGCATTCGGCCATTTTGTAATCTACAGAGATATCATAATACAAACTTTGCAGTCCTTTGTCGCATTTATTATCATTTATATACTGTAAACCTTTAATCCTACACACACATTAGCAATGTTTTCTAGACTAGCAAAGTCAAGAATATTATAGGTTGAAATCCCATCAGATGGATGCTGAGACCCCAACAAGGGGTATAGAAAGATCAGAGGGTTTTCACCGGAGAAGAGGAGGAAGTTCCACCAGAGGAAGCCTAGAAGACCTATACTTGGGGGGTTGTGCCCTTTCCACCAAGACGTTGGCCTTGGAAGGCCCATGACGTCACCCAGGACACCTATGACGTCATCCAACACTTGTGGAGATTTTGGGAGGCAGTTATGTGCCAAGTGGAACGTGTGGCAGGTTCTGGAGGCCCAAGGAGGCCAAACATATTTATCCAAAAGGCCAACGTTTCCCTAAAGGGGCCTAACGTCACCCTAAAAGGGCATGGCATCACCTTTTATGCTTGATTAGGGTTTTAACTATGACATTTAATGTAAAACAATATTTTGATGTATTTTTGGCCATGTCGACCTTTTGTGACCTAAAAATAAAATTAAGGTCATTTATATTGTATAAATATAGAGCCAAAACTCTCTTTTTCTCATCATCTTTCACTCACACTTGTGTGAGGTTTGAAATTTGTGGCCCTTCTAGGGTTTTTGGCTGAAATTACTAGTGCACACTCGTTGAAGGAGGCTTCTTTTGGTGATCTTTGGATGGTTTACAACTAGGGTTTGGCTTGATAAATACTTGGTGAATGTAAGTGAATTTATGCAATCCTTCCCTCACTTTAATGGTTATAGTGTTTTACTTGCATTTTGTTAATGAAATTGCTGGAATAAACCCTAAGAAATAAGCACATGTTAGTGTCCTTGTTTTAATTGCTATCTACCTACTAGATTATGCCAAAGAGCCATTTTATTTGTTGAAGACATTGTTAGGGCCTTGACATTGCAACAACCTACCATTTGTTCTTCATCCTAGCCATTTTTACTTTGTCATTGAGCTAAAGAAGGAGGAAAATGTGCTAAGGCATAAGGTTACCTACACCTTAGTAAGCCATTTCCCCCTAGGGTTTAATGGTTGAAGCCTTGGCCTACCAACACTTCATCCATCCAACTCCTCTTGTCTTTGGTCCTACTATTATCGTTTTGTTTAGTCAATTCTTGGCGCTACTTTTGACTCCATTTGTCCTATGAATTCACTGGTCTAAGACTTCTTACTTGAATGTTTTGATCACGACCTCCAAAATATTTGAACAACTAATAACACACCCTAACCCTAGCTTAGATTGACTTGTTAACCCTATTGCTACCATTATCCATTTTATTTATAGTCATACCTTGTAGCAATTAATGTTTCTTCAAGCAATTGAAATATTGGCTAATGCATAGTAGTCCTTGCTTCTAATGAATGTTGGTATTGTGACATTGATGATAAATCATTCTTGTTCATTTTGAAGCTTCTTTAAAACATTTATCATGAAGTGACGTATTGTGATTATTGCCACTATACATCTTTGATTTGCTTCATCAATATATGAGTCAATTGATTTATTTGAGAAAGTCTCCGATTATATAAAGTACTAACTAGCAAGTGACCTTGCAAATATAGTTTCATGTTGATTTGTTACGGGCATGTACATTTCTGGTTGTTATTATATTTATTGGTTGTTTAGCCGGACTTTCTGATCGGTGGTGACTTGTGAGAGAGAAGCTTTTACTCGGCCTTAAACATTTGCCTTCTCAAAAACCCAGGTCACCGGAGATGTCTCCCCTGGTCCTACCACCCTAGATAGAAAGAGACATCCTATTGAGGTGACAGTGATAGGATAGTCTCCCGTTACGTCAATTTGTCTTCTTTTACCTTTCCTTTACTTACAAGTACAAACTTCACGTTACCATTTTGGTGTCGTTCCAGGGGAACACTGAGTCAATTCTCCTCAAAGACGACACTTTTCGGTAAGCCTTTCCTCAAGAATCCTTATCTTACAATCTTACCTGGCGACTCCTCTAGGGATGATTCTCTTATTTCTTTGATAATTTCAAGAAAGTTATCCGGTGACTCCACTGATGACGAAGCCAACTATGACTTCTCAATGGGACCCAGGAAACTTCAAACCTTTAGACATGCATAAAATCTCGGGATGCCCTCGACGAATGTCCTCGAAGTACGAAAAATGGCTCCCTAGATTCACTGGTAGTGATGGGGAAAGAGCCGACTATCACATGAGTGATTTTTGGGCTTTCTTTTAACTCCATCCTATCAATGATGATGCTAAATATTTGGCAATGAAACGTTTCTCTGCCACTCTGCATGGAAATGCTAGGAGATGGTATGATGATCTCCTTGTTTCTAGCATCACATCTATGGATCAATTAGAAGAAACCTTTCTCAGAAGGTGGGGTATGAAATTGGAAGATATCCGAACGTTACTAAAAAGACTCGAATATGTAAAACAAACTGAGAATGAGATTGTTAAGGTTTTGCAGTTTAGATTTGAGGATTTTCTATATCAGGTTCCTCCCAGCCATTGTCCTGAAAACAAGTATCTCTTATATCTCTATACCAATGGACTCTTGGCACATTTAGGGTTTCTCCTAAATAAAAAGGGCCCAAAAATACTCTATGAAGCTTATAACATGGAAGTACAAATCAAGGAAAATATCTATTTTTCCAAGGGAGAACACATATTCTCCCTAGGGACCAAAATCAATGACCTTGAAGGTATCCCTATCACTCTTATTTTGGAAAGTTTAGTTTCCCTTGAAACCTTTACTGCTAATTTCTAAGAAGAAGGGGAACACATTTTTGACCAATAAAATGCTAAGGGAAAAGATATTGATGAGGTTTTTCAAGAGCAAAGGATCGCTGAAGACACAGTTGAGGAAATCGAGCAAGATGATAAAGTATCGACATACCCTCCTCTCTCTGATGAAGTCATCCACGAGCCTTTCCCCCCTGCATAAGAAGAAACAAACACACTGAGTTAACCTCCTCTCAAAAATTTTGATGATTCTCTACTTTATGATTTGGGAAATGAGGAGGAGATAGATGCGACCTTGAATGTTTCAAATCCTTCATGTTATGATACAGATAGTGACATAGTTGATATTGATGAGTTCATACATGTTGGAAGACGT
>JZKD02S1347745.1:0-11632 GCA_000966675.3 Picea glauca | reverse complement strand
CACTCCTTCGCATTCTAACCCCCCTTACAAGAAATGTCGCTAACAGAGACCATGATATCGAGACTATAGATGACCAGGTATTCTCCAACATTAGTCATTCTCTACTGCACACGGTGGATGCTAGGGCCCATGTTCTTCCATGCATTGAGGTACTAGAATGGATCATAATTCATACAAATGGGGAAAAATTCTCTATTAATGATGAACATGGATAGTGGATAGGAATTTTCCTTTTGACTAAAATCAACAAGTACTATAAGCTTCGTGAACTAGAGTTCATGCTCAATGATGATTTTGTGGTGGATTTCCATGTAAAACATGAGATGAGTAAGATAGTGGCTTCATGGTGGAAGGGGAATATTAAATTCATAAATAGGACCTCGGGGTGGTATGGAATAACCAATTTAAGAGAGTCATACATGTACTTGATGGTTTTAATTTGTAGGTTGTATGACGAGAAGGATTTCTCAAGGTTCACTAAGGCTTGGATGCAACTAGCATACACTGTGGTGATGTCAGGTGGCGTTTTCAATTGGGGTGCTATCATAGAAAAACAAATCAACACTCAAATCAATCAAACACATAATCTTTTTCTAGGTCAAGTGCCTTCATTTTAAATGGCTTCTTATCTATTAGATGTGATGTGTGCTCACAATGTATTTGCAGAGATGAACTTAAGTTGGCACATATCTGAATTACATGTCCACATATATTTTATCGTCTTATGGGAGAATAGGTATAAGAGATCATACCCTATGATATGTGATCTCTTCTTGGTCTGTCTTTTTTTTAATCATTTTTCAACAAGAATACCCTAGGTTGTCTAAGCAAGACAAGATCATCTCATTTAGTGGGAATTGACAGCTCGAGGAAAAATGCACTTATTTTAGAATATTTGGAGCTACTGGTGTCCCACATTTGTTACCAACATATGTACTAGATAGTGTTTCCTTGGGAGAGATCTGTTATCAAACTATATTGCAAGGTTTTAATGCCTCTTTAGTCAAGGAAAAAAAGAGAGCAATTGTTCCTTGTGGATTTCAATTAGGCTATTATTTTATTAAAGATACTATACAAGTTATACAAGAAGGTTTGAGTCATCTATAATACAGGTTTGGGACTAGAAGGTAACATAAACATGATAATAAAGGATTCGTATTGAAACACAATGAACAAGTTGCAGTATATTGACCATATGCACACAATAAATTTGATGATTAAGTCTTCATTGAGAATGCACACAACTAGGGTGAGGTTCTTCGGAGAAAAGCTCAACCATGTGTTGTTGTTTTTAAAACCCTCTTAATGGATGAGAAAGTAGAGGTTATTAATTGAATAGTTGTAGTTGTTGTCGAAGGAGTGGAAAATTAAAGACAAGATTAAGAAGCTAGGAAAGCATAGGAGGTTTGAATGAAAGCATAGGCATAGCGGCAAGCCCATGAAGAAGAGAAAAATAAAGCAACCCAACATCAAGAACAATAGAGGAAAATAGAAGAAGCGTTGAAAAGGAAAGAGGCTAAACAAACTACTTGAGGAGGACCAACACCAGGAGAAGTCAGTATAGAGCAAGAGAAAGATAAAGGAGGCAAGAAGCAACAAAATCTAGAAGAGAACCAAACATATAGAGATAAAGGAGAAACATAGGCCATAATCAAAAGCATCAACTGGTTTACTGAAGGATGTTCCTCTCATAGGGGTTCCTCCTCAAAATATTATGAATCTTACCAAGGATGACGACGAGGATGTGGAGATAGTTAAGGTTTGAATCATAAATGAGTCTAATCCATACCTTGGGAGCACACTTCTGGTCAATCGAAAAAAAAGGGAAGCACCTACAGATACTATTTTTTGTGAGAAAATACAAGAGTTGATTGAATAAGTACTACACCAACTCAAAGAAGAAAATGTACCAGAAGGTGTTGCAGAAGAAGAGATTGAGGAACAAGAAAAAGTTGATGTAGCATATGAACAAGGAAAGATTGTATCCGAGCAAGAGATTGGAAAGGAAACCTTGAAAAATAGGACAGAGGAGCAGACCACTGGCTCGACAAATGAGGAAATAATTGTTAATTCATCCACTACCTATTTACCTAGAAATGGTGAGCAACATGAAGTTTCTATGGAAGATAATGAAGATGAGACAATAACTCCAAAGAATATTATTGATACCTTTAAAGGAGAAGTGCATGAGAAAGTGGGCAAAACAAATCATCCATCTAAACAAATAAGCGGTGAACAAATGAAAGACCAAGAGGTGGAGAAGTTGAGTATACAAACAAAAATAATGGATAAAGACAAAACCCTGATTATAGAGCATTTTATTACACCACGAAGCCTAGAAAACATGTTGGCATGGGGTGATCAACCATTACTTGAACCTTTGGATGAGGTTGGTGACATTTATTCTATAGCTTACGACATAAAGAGGCAACTGCTGGTAAAAAGAACACAAAGAAAGAGGAAGTTGACCCTAGATAATGTTGTGATAATGACATCTAAAAAAACTTTGTTTGATGTCAAGAAGGCCATGGGAAATGGATTATTGGGTGCAAGAATGGCCATCTCTCATGCCACAATTGATGGATCCAGGGAAGGAGAGAGAGAGGTATCTGTTATGAAGAAGGAATTGGAATCTCTTTGGTATCAAGTGGATTATTATAAAGACACTACTTAGGTAGTGTTGATTCTGAGGGTTGATTTTCTAGAGGAATTTGGAAGGTACGGGTTAGTTCAAGATGCTTTCATGGAAAATATTATAGGCTATCAAGAAGAAACTATTCTATGTGCGGTAGCTTACAAGGAAATGTTAAAATGGGTTGAAAGGTAATCTAGAACTTTACACTAGGTGGAATATATCAGGAAAATACAAAAAGGTCGAGGTGAATAAGATCATGGCATCAAGATCTTAACTTATGGTAGCATGGCTAGGATACAAATGGTCGTGTAGCATTGGGTTCGATGTTTTATTGATCCCAAGATAAAAATGCAAGATAGATGGGATGAATGTCTCAGAAACTGGGAGAAAATTGATAATGTGATGACGGAGCTTCAGTTGGCCAAGTTTGGGTCACCTGAAGGATTTCAAAATCTAGAGGAAATAATGAAGCATCACAGAGACAATGATCTAAAGTGTGAAACAAATTTCCACAAAATCACCATTATTTAATGGGGACAAGTGAAGATATGCATGGGAGACACAATTAAAATGATCGTTATCCTAAGGCATATAACTCCCAAAGTGGAGAAATACATGCAACACACTAAGGAGATGAGGGAAGTACTTAGCACACCCATGGACCAACATCGATTTCCCTACATGCATAAATGCGAGGATATTTTCTCTTAGTGGGAAGAGTATGACGAGGTGCATCTAATGGATCAATCATCTCATGCACAAGAGTTGACTTAGAGAGGATCGCTTGTTTATTTTATTTTTATTTAATTTTTCTTAAAAATAACATTCATACTACGTTTAAAATTTTTTAATTTCAATAAATAGTAGGATCGACCATACACATTGGGTTGATGAATTATTGTAAGAGAATTTGAATTAGAATAGTAGAGAATTATTTTCGAAGCATAATTCAGAAGCTCGAAAGGAGCCAAGGAAAATTTATCAAATCTATGTGTATGCTTTCTCATGAGTATATTGATTTGCGATGTGATTGAATGCTACATGCGTCCAATAAGACTTTAAATACTTTTTTTTTTTTCGGTTATCTAAATTGATTACAGGATTTATGGATAAATTTTGGTAAAACGTAATTTCATTGATAATTAGTTTCTTTCATGTTAACTTGATAAGTACATAATTAATTATTACTTTCTATGCCTTCACATATGTTTCTTTTAATGAGTTATTGTTATTCTTAGGTAATATTTGATAAAACGATAAACTTCCCTTGGTATTATTGCTTGAGTAATTTAGACTCATATATCATTTACTTACTATTGCTAAGGGTTATCCCGAGTACAGATTTTTGCAAAACATTTTCATTCAGTTTTCTTCCCGTACTAGATAGAAATAAAACATGAGAAACAAAAAAATTAAGAAACATAAAGAATGAATTTGAACAATCATTAAATCCCATCGAATGGTTGTTAGACAATTAATCCGAAGGATTATTCCACACCAAACATGGAGGATTCTAATTGCTTGGGTTTAATCCCTCTTGTTGAGTAAAAGGGAATCCCCCCCCAATAGAATTGGTGCTAGGAGGAGGGACGAAGCAACGTTTCACCACAATCCTATACAAGTTTCAGCAAGAAGCAACTCCTACCCAAGAATTACAAATTAAAGCTTATGCAAATGCTTTTCCCACCTCGATTTCCATGTTTGTCAGAAGGGTTTCCAGGCATACTCTCACATAAAAATTTGAGGAAGCCAATACTATAGAATTTCAAATGAAAGGGTGTAAATAAAGTCGAATTTACTTAGGAAAAAAGGAAACGGTGCAACCTAAAAGATGCATTTTGTTGACACGACCACAAGGGAAGCAAGTTGAACAAAATCAGGAAAACGATAACACTGATATGGAAAGTTTACAAAGGATGATTAAGAAGCTCTCGGATGAGATATTAGACATGAAAAGGAGTGCGGGGGAAGGTACATCCAACCAAAGGCCTTACAAACCTTTCTTTAAGAGACCTCCTCCCTTTAAGGCTATAAATCCTCCCCTGTCTAATTTGGATATCGATTTAAGGGAGCTAGCCTCAGACTCTTTCTGTATTTATCATCAAGAAAATCATTCTGAGAAGAAATTCCCTCAATGGATAAATGCCATGAATTTGATGGCCAATCGATTCCTATATGGATGTTCTCTCACTTATCAAAACAATATCCCATCATATAATACCATAGATGAAGAATACACTGAACATATTGAAGGAGCAACTATGGTGCAGTGGGAAATGATACCCAAGGTAAATATGACTAACGAAGAATATTAATATATGAAACTCTAACAATTCAGACTGAGAGTAAAGGATCTATTTCTCAAACCCATCCTACCGTATCTCAAGCCCCTAAGAAAACTTGGAATTCAACACCCTTAACAAAGCCTACATCGATGATCAACTCTACTCCCAAAGTTGTTAATCAGGAGTTGGAACAATTGGGATATAACGCAGTAGAATACCTAAAGAAAATTAAGGCCAACATTTTTGTTATGGACCTCTGTAATATTTCTCAAAAGAAAAATTTGTTACTCAAAGCACTAAAGGATGGGAAGACCCAAACTGTGAACATTGATCAGATTATAAATAGAGTGAATTTAGGGGAGGTTAAAAAATCAATAGTAAATGAAACATCCACAGATAAGAAACCCAAACTATCCATACCATTTTTTTTTGTTAATTTTGAGATCTTCAACATAAATCTGCACAATTGCTTGGTAGAATCAAGGGCATCATCGAATGTCATGCCTTATTCTACGTGTAAGAAATTAAATGTAGCCCCTAAAAAAATCTCAACACATATTATACAATTAAACATATCAGAAGTAAAATCCATCGGTGAATTAAAGGTTGTCATGATTAGGATTGCATCAAACCCAAAGATCCACCAAGTAATTGATATTGTAGTTGTGGACATCCCGAAAGCATATGGACCCTTGCTTAGTTGTGACTTTCACACAAACATCAAGGGTATTTCACTTTCGATTGGTCTCGCCTCTCGTTGCCTTAGAATGGGAAGCCAAATAAGATAAGAATTGAACACGAAAAATACTTAAAACATACTGTAACTTATTTAGAGGCTCCCCATGAATCATCCTCATTTGAATTCTCCATCCTCGGAAATTATTCTTGTGATCCAAATTTTGGAAATTTTATAGCCCACACATCTGAAATTTCAATAACACAGAAGTCAAAGTTATCTTTGCAAAAAAATTGGATCATAACAAAAAATTGTAGCACCCCTAGTGAATGTCTTACAGTCAGTGTTCTAAAAGAAAAGGTAAAAAAATCAGAAATTGACATAAAAAAAAGGGTGCCCCGTGTCACTTCTAAAATTTTGTTTTTTTTTTTTTTTTTTTTTTTATGGTTCTAAGTCTCAAGGAGCAGGGGCTGGGTGTATTTTCATAGACCCAACTGGTTAGAACAATTTCTTACCATGTATGTTGGAATTTGAATCTACCAACACCACAACTAAGTATGAAGCCTTAGTCCAAGGTCTCAAGAAGGCCATTGAATTAAATATCAAAGAGGTAATTGTTTTTTGGGACACTGAGATAATTGTTAGACAAGTTAAGAATGTTATACATTGAAACTCCCCTCACCTTAAGAACTATTATCAAGAAGCGCATAGGTTGATAGACAATTTTCTTGCTTTCAATATTACTGCCATACCTCGATCCAAGAACTTGCTTGCTAATTACGTAGCTATAATAGCCTCAAGGTTATCCCCTTTGGAAGATTATGAAGTTTTCCACAAAAAAATGTTAGATTTACGAGACAAATTCAAGGGCCCACAAAATGTAAAAATGGGCATTTCTACGCTCACTTATGAAGTAATAATTCTAGGAACTGTTGAAAATCCTTAAAATATCATTATTGGAAGGTTAATATCTGTAGATGAAAATAAATCCTATATTAAGCTTTTTAGGGATTATTGGGACATTTTTTCTTGGTCTTATCAAGACCTTAAGACTTATGACCTAGGATCATACAACTCAAGAATGATGCTAAGCCATTTCAGTAGAAATGACAAAAGTTTCATCCTTCTCTTGAACCCTTAATGCAAAAAGTGCTTAAAAAATTGTTGGATGTCGAGATCATCTTTCAAGACATTCTGCGTGGGTGGCTAATTTGGTGTCGGTGAAGAAAAAGTCACGTGAAATTCATCTTTGTGTATATTTTTGTAATCCAAACAAAGCGTCTGAGATGGATAATTATCATGTCCCTCCTATGGAACAACTTTTACAATTATTATTATTATTATTTTATTTTATTTTATTTTTTATCTGGATATGAGATGTTCTCACTTTTGGATGGTTTCTTGGGATATAACCAGGTCTTAGTCTTAGAAGAGGATCATTTGAAAACCACTTTCCATACTAAATGAGGAACCTTTGCATATAAATGAATGCCTTTTGGTCTAATTAATGTAGGAGCCACATTTCAACGAGCCATGGATGTTGCCTTTAGAGGTTTAATAAACAAGTGTGTAGTGGTTTAACTCAACGATGTTATAGTATATTTAAAAAACATGTTTGACCACATCATTCACTTAACCAAAATATTTAAGAGATGTAGAAAATACAACATCTCTCTTAATCCAAAAAAGACTATATTTGGCTTGATCGAAGGAAAACTCTTAGGCCATATCATCTCTAAGGATGGCATTAACATTGACCCTAAGCGAGTAAAAGTGATTTCTCAATTGCATCTCCCATATAATAAGAAATCCACACAATCCCTTTTCAGAAAGATCAACTTCCTAAGAAAAATTATACATGATTTTGTTGAAACAATCAAACCATTGGACAAAATGATTTGCAAAGACACAAATTTCAAATGGAATAAAAAAGAGAAGGAACCATTTGATAAGATTAATATTGTTATCTCTCAAGCACGTGTTTTATGCAGTCCTGATTTTGATCAAGATTTTTTCCTATACACATTTGCCTTTGATCAGTGTTTGGCAGTTATCCTCATAAGGATGAGGTCCCCATCGCTTTCATGAGTACTAGCTTACAAGGGCCATAGTTGAACTACCCCACAATTGATAAGCAAGCCTATGTTGTGTACAAAACAATCAAACATTTTAGGTCTTATATCCTCAAGAACCATAATAAATTTATAGTACCTTGTGCTTCTGTGAGGTCACTCTTCATGCAATAGGAATTAGGAGAACAAAGAGGAAATTAGATGAATATCATCTAGGAGTTTGACCTTGAATTTAAACCAACCTAAATAGTTAGAGGTCAAGGGTTGTGAAAGTTGGCCATAGAGTCTAAAGACATAACAAAGTCAGATGAGCCTGGTTGGGAAAATTGACTGTCCCTATGGTGTAATGAAGTACTTTATGTTCCACCCAATTATTACTCATGGTATTCAAATATTTCTTATTTTCTTCATCATGAGATGTGCCCAGGTCATAGGTCACTTGAATTCAAAAGAAAGAAGAGCACTTCGATTGAAATATGCCCAATATCACCTCATAAATTCTCTGTTGTTTCGAAGAAATTATGCTGGGGTGTTGTTGAGGTGCCTTGAGAAAGAGGATGCATAGAAGGTGTTAAAAGAAGTGCACAATGGCCCAACTGGTGGGAATTTTTCAGGAGAGACTACAACCAATAAAATCCTTAGGGTGGATTATTATTGGCCGAACATGTTTAGATATAATCATACACATGTTAGGACATGCAAGGTTTGTTTGTTAAGTGCAGGTAAAGAAAACAAAGCCTCTATCTCATTGTAACCAGTTAAAATTTATAGGCCATTTGAACAATGGGGAATAGATGTCATAGGAGAAATTAACCCAAATTCCCCAAAACAACACAAGTACATCCTAACTGCAATTGATTATTTTACCTGATGGATTGACGCCATTACCCTTACCCGCATTAATGAAAAGATAGTTATTCAATTTTTGGAGAAACACATAATTACAAGATTTGGGGTAACAATAATGATTGTTTTTAATAATGTTGCTTATTTTTCTTCTACTCTTTTGATCGAATTTGCACTTGAAAAGGAAATTATCCTTAGATATTCTGCTAATTACTATCAACAAGGAAATAATGTAGCATTGTAGTCCACAAATAAGAATTTAATTTAGATCTCAAAGAAGAAAGTCATTGAAAACCACAAGAACTAGCACAATGCTCTACACAATGCACTTTGGGCTGAAAGAGTGACTTCTAGGGAAGCTCTCGAAACTTCCCTATACTTTCTTGTTTATGGTCAGGAGCCCATCCTACCAACAAATATCTATCTCCCATCACTGCAATTATCTCAAGTCTCTAGAGGCTAGCCTCTCTCCAGTATGCAACAACGTATTGATACACTTCTTATGCTAGATGAGGAAAGGGAAAGGGATAAACAAAAATTTGCAGCTCATCCACATGTGGTAAAAATATGATTTGACAAACATAAAGCTAGTGATAATTTTTTTAATGTGGTGGATCTAGTTTTAAAATGGGATAAAGTAAATGAACCTAAAGGAAAACGTTCTAAATTTTAGAATTTATGGCTGGGTCCTTCTCTGGTAGCTGAGAAAATTGGGGTAGGTATGTATCAATTGCAAACCCTAGGAGGCGAATTGGATTCTCTCGTAAACAACCAAAGACTCAAAATATTTTTTACCTAGCTGCTCAACAAGAGTACTTTTGCATCATAGAGTTTCAAGTTTTGTTTTTTGGCTTTTGTTTTCTTTCAATTTTGATTTTGAATGATGTTTTTATAATTCATTTTCTTCTTTGGACTTTATAGTTTTGATATGTGGAAAAATAGAGATGAGTCTTAGCTCTTGGCAAGACATGGTGAGAAAATACTCTTACCTCATACCTTGTCTTTTCGATTCAAAATTAAGGGGAATTAAATTTGAATGTATTGTTTTTTTTGAATAAACTATCTAGTCTATGTATAAAGACGTATTGGTAAAAAATTACAGAGGTTTTGTTGCTAACTTGCTACTTGGGAAACCAACCCAACAACAAAACAAAGTCTTTCATAGGCTTGAAGCCCACAACTATTCAAAAAAATTGTTGTTTATATTAATTACAACATGTTTGATATTTAACAGAGTCTTAACATGCTAGTTGCCTTTGATGTATGACCAAAAAACATCTAAAAAATAGTACATGGGAGAATAAATAAAGAGAAGGAGGGACATTGTCCCCGAGCACCTTTGGTTGGTCATCGTTGGGCTCCCCGAAGTCAACGTCTATAATCCTTTGAGCCAAGATGTTGATTTTCCTCTCCAATGCTTCGAGCTGAAGTTGAATGTACTCGATATTCATTGAGAAATCATTGTAAGCAATCTGCTTCTCAGTCATGGCTCTTCCAAGAAACATTTTTGTTTGCTAGTTTAACTCTATAGTGTGGTAATATTTGGTTTCTTTCTCCCTGGATGATCCGCCATTTGGAATCCATGCCACCATTTTGGAATCAACCTCATTGTCATAAATCATTGTCCTCTCTTGGTGGACTTCCTCTTCCCAAGCATCTAGGACTGCCTACATTTCTAGAGGGGTATGGGCCATGTAGTTTTTCGTTGCTGAGATGACGTCCTATTGAGCATGAGGGAAAGGAAGGTGTGGATGCTCCGATTATCCTCTACTCGTGGAACACCCTCAAAGCATGATATATCCAATGGCCTACATTTATGCAAAGACTAGGGATGGAGTTTCCCTCTCTCTACTACCACTACACTATGATCGAATTACACCCTGTGTCTATGCTATGTATGACCCCAACAATTCTGAATTTTGCATCATAGTTTCAATTATAAGTTCACGCCCTTCTCCCACAATCATAATGACAAGCATACTATGATGGTTATGATGAATTGAATTCACGAGCGTCTATCTCTGCTGATTCTTTAACACCTGGTGTTGAGGACTGCAATAGAGGACCTCCATTTTTAATTGCTCACTGGTAAGATCCAAGCTCCCATTGTGATAATCAAACCGCTTGTGTGCTTCTAGATCTCTGCATTTCTTCTCCTGTAGATTTCTCATCATGTCCATCGCCATTAGATTTATTATCTACCAGGTCAGAGTAATAATCTATGTTGACTAATTAATTACTTGCATGCAATGATGGTGAGATATGGCCAAGTGTGGCTTGGAATCATATGCCCTCCTACATGGTAGTATGCTTATCTAGTTGTGGTGTAGAGCTGGTGATGGGCACTAGAATCTGGAAACCTTGAATGGAATTTGAAATCAGAGGATGTTTATAATTCTATATGCATATTATTTAGGGAAGAACCATATTATTTGACTTGTGGAGAGTATGGATAACATTTTACAGCAAAACTTATAAATATTCTGAAGGGGAATTATGGAAAAGAAGGAGAGTATGGATAAAGTATTATAGAAAAACTAATAAAGATTCAACTCCTCCTAAATGAGGATACTATACAAAAGCCTAAGTACTGGTTACTTCCTTCGATAAACATATATCATCCTCCTAGAATCATTTTCATGTCCTACAAATGTCCTCACAAGGAATATCCAACAATGGGTATACATGTGTTGCATAATGTCAAAATAGAAAAGGAAAATGGTGTGAAAAGAAACATGATTCAAATGGAACATGACGGTGTCAAAAAGGGTATGCATATATCTTTGTCAGGGCTATGGATGCTCGTTGGCAGTGGAGCAAGGTCTATGATATTGAGGTGGATCTGTCGGGGTTATGGATGCTCACTAGCAGTGGAGCAACACCAAAAGAGTGTTTCAAATGCTTAGATGTAACATCCCTGCTATAATCCTTATTTTAATTAATGCTTGTGTAGATATATTGTGTGGCTATGTCCAAAGCAATGTAATATGCGAATTGTAATATGATTATCATGGTACTCTCAACATGCACATGTGTTCCACAACAACTATCAGTCCATACCCACAGCTGAGAACTTTGTGAATGCACATTCAGATAGACCAACCCATGCATCTTATCA
>JZKD02S1347723.1:0-11632 GCA_000966675.3 Picea glauca | reverse complement strand
TACTTGGGCTTACGAGTTGTTTGGGTGATCTTGACATCATCAACACTCCCAGCACAATTAACAGTAACTGGTTGTTTTCCAACATGTTTGACAATGGTTGGAGGTTTTGACCCTCGTTTATCTTTATTCTTCTTAATATTTCTTTTATTCTTCTTCTTATTCATCAAGTTACTAGATTCATAACTTTCACTCAACGAAGAAGATGAAACAGAAAGTGACCTTGCAAGCAAAGAAGGCCAAGAAGACCTTACTAGTGAAGAAG
The DNA here is from genome assembly GCA_000966675.3 of Picea glauca. Taxonomy (NCBI): domain Eukaryota; kingdom Viridiplantae; phylum Streptophyta; class Pinopsida; order Pinales; family Pinaceae; genus Picea; species Picea glauca. Next base: position 11,370 of record JZKD02S1347723.1, on the reverse strand, counting down.
TTGAAGGATCAACATGAGGTTGATGTTCTTGGGGGGAAGTGCTTGTGATTGAAGAACTAACTACATTCGGGATTACCTGAGTGGAAAACAACCATACCGGTAATCCAATTTTGAGACCTGGAAGGCTCAAAGTAGCAATATGAGGAGGACCAATTTTTCTGTAAGAAGGAAAAACAAAAGGTTCCCCTGGAAAAGGAGTTCCTTCATTGGTCATTCTAGGAACTGAAGTCATAAAAATAAAGATCTAATCTAGATTCCACTAGGGAACACAAACAACACACGTTAAAAATCTAGTAAGCAAACAAGCAAACAAAACCTTCTCACAATGAGCACACTAGTTGGTGGTGAAATCCAACGTCGCGGGAACAAAGTAAGAAGGGGTTGAGATAGATCGGGTGGAAAAGTTACGTTGATGACCAGCTTAACGGACTTACGCCTTGGTGCAAGCTCCCACACATAATCGTGGGTATACCCTCCAAGGATCCTGAGTGAGTTTGGCCAACGTCGATTCCAGGTATCGTGAAGACTTTCCCCTCCACAGTCACCTTGTGTAAAGAACCTAGAGAGATAGGACACTAAGGTTACCAATTACTACAATGATGTCTGGGGAAACATTTGACAGTCTGATCCACGTGCAAAGGCAGGGTATCTAGACTAAAATAAACTCAAAAGGATTTCACTCATAATTGTGGGTATACCTTCAAGTGACCCCCGTAATACACGCAATCTCTACACCAAGACCAACAAAGCAAGGTGAGTAACTCTACCAATCTTAATGTGACATCGTGAATGACCCTTGTGTGAGAAGGGGTTCCCAGAACAAAATGTAGTAAGTGTATTTAACTCTCCCTATTACAATATACTATGTTTGTTTGCAGCTTTGGAAAGTTATCTTTCACACCTATTCCAAAGCCCTACAACTAATCTAATGTAGGTTTGCTACCAGAAAATATAAAAATGTAGAATCAATTTTTATAAGCGCTTTATTTTTAAGGTTGTTGTTACTCAAAAGGAATATGGCGTGGACAATATGGTGTTTTGACCGACTCGAAAGTTATGTAAAGAGATGAAGATGCAATCTTTTCATTTCGATGAAAGCTATGCCACAAGAAGGAGAAAACATTTATCATTCCCATATGCACGATGTCCCAAAATTTTAAAACTCATCAATATCAATATCTTCAAGAAATGATTCAAATAGACTGTAAACCAATACACGATTCATGGCCCCCCGGCCATGAGGGGGGGAATTTTTCAGAATTTAAAACCAAAAAATGCCAAGAAACATGCAATTTCGCTACTTCAAATGCAAGGATGCCCCCAATCTAATATAAAGCAGAAATTAAATCTTTTTGTTTCAAAAATTTCACTAAAAGCAATAATGAACTTTCTTAAAACAAAAAAACCCAAACTAAAAGTTTTCTTTTAAAGCAAACTATTCAGAAGAAATCTGATCTTTCCCTAAACAATTTTAAAGAAAACACACGCTTTGTAATTGAAATACACTCAAAGCAAGAGGCTAATCCTTAAAAACCAAACAAAGCAAATATGGATAAAAGCAACTCAAAGAATGTCAAGCAGACTGTAAACAAATCAATATAGGCTCCAAAAGTTCAATCCAGTTGATCAAAGAAAAACTGGGCATCAAAAGATAACAAGACCCAATCCAAAAAAAATTACAAACAAGTTTGCAGCCTAGTAGTGGGGTGCAGTGCGAAAATCAGGTATTTTCGCAATCTAGACACGGGTAGGGTGTGAACAGGTCGCACTGGTTTAAACAGTGGGGTGCGAAAATGAAGGGTTTTCGCAGGCTCTAGAGAGGTACAATGCGATACTGTTTGTAATCAAAGAGATTTTGGAAAAAGGACAAAAAATCTAAGTGAAATTTCAGATCCAGAGAGTCTGGATGGATCTCCCACAGACTTAGAGACCAGAAATCAAGAAATCAAAGCAAGGGAAACTAGACTAACTAGGAAACAATATGTTCCCTAGTGGAGTCACCAATTTTGTTATAGGATAAATCGGTATATGCGGACATTAACAGGTCTCCCTAGATCCACCTAGATCTAGAACAAAACAGGACAAGACATGACGCTTTCCCTAAGTTACAATCATTGAATTTGTCATTGAAGAAGGAATAAGTGATGTACCTTTAGATATCACTTCCTTATGTCTTTGTTGTCCCTGCTTCACTTTGGTAGCCTTGTGATATCAGATCTACAATGACACAAATCRACCAAGGTGAAAGAAACAATAATACATTCAATGAAGACTTAAACATGTGATCAAGGAGTCATGTAATAAAATAAGAGTGATTTTATGGGAAAGGGACATGCCATTGTATTATATTAAATGAAAGTAGAAGATACAACYAGATTGCCTTGATGTCGCAAGCTTTCTTTCGGTGTTCCTTCGTTCCAACACACACACTTGCTCCACGCTTGCATGAAGAAGATCCACTATGGCTTGATGAACAAATGGAGGCCTCAAGCATCAATTCAAATAGGATTCCTCACACAATTATGAATCTTTTCTTTCATCAATTCTCTATTCAATCTTACTTAACCTCTTCCTTGAGAAACCTTTCATTATATAGGAGAAGGAGAGATGGTTAAAGGGATGAGGATGATCCCACCAAATCTGAGAAGTCAATAGGATGCCAACCATGTGAATGCCAACTCATTTTCTAGAAGATCCTCTTCTAGAACCTTCGTAACTTCTTCTCCCTTTTAAGATTTGAAGCAGTTTTGCACCCTACTTATAGAGAAAACTGTGAACATCTCGCAATCCAAGTATAGAGTGGCCTGCGAGAATCAGGGTTCCTCGCACCCTACAATACATGTAGCCTGTGAACTCATCTTAAAAATATGTTTTGTAGAGGAAGACAATAGTCACTTTTCTCAGGTAAAAGGTCCTTATGAGAGCCTGAACACATAACTGTAGAGACATCACTAGAGTGACCAAAATAATGTGTAACATCTAGGTAATAGAAAGAACTAAGAACATGATTTATGCAAGTAAGGCAATCCACTGTGGAAATAATGAGAGGTCAAATTCAATAAAACATTAAACGTGAAAAAATCAAAGTAATGCAAGATCACAATGAAGAAGATTTTGCAAATACAATGACAAATCAAGGACAAGGCAATGTGGGCCTACTACCATTCAAGAGGATGATCATTTATTTATTATTAGATCTCAATATTTTAAGCCTCGAAATCCCTTTAAGGGAGCCTAGGGAAAATATCCAATTATTAAAGGGATCATTTATTAAATGAAAACCATGTAATAATTGATGAGTCGCATAAATGTCATATTTTTACATCCTCTTTTCCGTTTTCCTAATCCATTTTCACTTACCTGTCCATTTTAATGTTTATGTGTGAGATTTAGACCCAAAGTGTTTTCCATTGCATTTCCTTAGTGTTTCATATGAATTATGGTTAAAATTATAGAAATAACACAGTTTCCATTTATCTTTGAAAAAATATGGGTTAGTATGTTGATTGTTGCAGAACTAGTTGTCATTGTTGTTACTCCTACAATAGAAAATCTACGAAGTGGGTACTTGAGATTTTTAATTTGAGGCATCATCGTGTCAACATAAGTCTATCCTCAAAATATTTCAACAACCCAAATCATAAGTTTTAATAAATCGGCATTTTATCAATTGCTACAACACCAACAGCAATTGTTGCAACACCAATGCAGTCATTGCAACACCCACGCAATTGTTGCAACATGGGAACTTTGTGTGCCTTTATTGCAACACCTAACAACAGTTGTTGCAACATCAACATTGTTGCTAATCCATGGACGGTAGTATGGCTCCATGGAAATCAATCGTCAATCACCACCGACCATGGAAAATAAAATTTATATGGTTTGATTATGAATAATAGATTTTCCATGTGCATAAGTCCATTTTTCTACAATTTCATATTTTTTTATTTTATATGGGTCGCTGCAATTTATTTGTTGGCTATCTCGAACTATGATTTTAATAGATTGAAGACAAAGGAAGCAGCTTGTTGGTGGATATGGGTGCATATTTGATTTTCCACATCAGATTTGAAGATCTCCATGGAATATATTATGGATCTAAGAAGTCAAACATCATTAAAGGCCATTTGGGATGTGTTTTGACCAAGTTGTTATAACCTACATCTCCAATTCCGAATTTGAATTCAAAGGAATCCTAAATTCAAGAGGAGTTAGCAAGAATATTGGAATTCTTAGACAAGTTGTTAGCAATGATCTTAGAATTATGTATCTATTAGCAAATTATTAGAAAACAGCATAAGAAACGTGTGGATCTCATTTATTATTTGCTAATTGTTAGCAAACCGTATAAGAAACTAGTGGATCTCATTTATTATTTGTTTCAAACAAATTTATGTATAAATGAGAGTTCCTTCTCCATTATACAATGAGGAATATTGGAGCACAAGTCCAATTTATGATGGAATAAAAGTATATTTTTTGAATATTCATTTTATTTTAGATTTTGGTTTTACAGTTTCTACAATATGTAATTAGAATTAATTTATTTGTAATATAGATTAGTTGTAGATCAATTAATTTAATTAATTTATGTTGCACATGTAGTGAGTCTTGATATAAAATAATATCAGTCTATGGAGGCAAGGCCCACTCCAATAGAACGGAGTGTTGCAAAGTGGTGTAGGAAGTTTTCTTTAATTTTTGGTTGTGTAATTTAATTATGCAATTAGTCATTCATAAAGCATTTATTCAATTGTTTCCACAATTAATTTCTTGGTGTGAAATTCAATTCACTCATGCAATTAATCATTTGTGTTGGATTGTATTTGTTTATGCAATTGATCATTCATATGGGATTGCAGATTGGGTTTGCACTCTTTAATTCTTTTTTTTGAATAAATGTGATGAATGTAATGGTTATATTTGTTGGTCTGAGTAATTAAAATGATCGTCTTGGAAAGGATTAGATTAGTTGGTTGGTTGGATTTGTTAATTAGTATAGCTACAATTTCAATTACATTCAGACCAAGGTCACAACACTAAGTGCTTACAGGCCAGCTAAATTAGTTTAGCTGCAATTTCAATTACATTCAATCAGGGTCATAGCCCTAAGGGATTCCAAGCCAGTTGAATTAAATTAGTTTACTTTTGTTTCTTGTGATTTCAATTACATTTAATGTGGATCACATCCATAAGGGCTTCTAGATCAGTTGAATTAGCTTGGTTTACTTTCTTTTCAACGTGTGTGTATTTTATTTCATGTAGTTTATATAACCTTGCCAAAATTTGTGAACTATCTATACTCTGCCTATAAAAGTAATCATTGATACTACAACTACATAACAAACTAGTGGAAGCAGAGAATCTTGTTGGCACCACAATTTTTGGGTTAATCTCACACACACACAAATGAATTTGTGCGCACCCATTCTAGTTTTGTGTGCACACAAGCAGTTGCGCAAGGATTGACAAGAAATGTGCATCAGACCAAGTTTTGATATTGCACACCAAGTCCAAGGTCTACAAAATGTGTGTCGGTCCAAGTTTTGGATGTGCACTAGAAATCAAGAAGACACACACCGAAATAAAGAAAGGGATCATTGAGAAATATCCCCAAATGATTATTGTCAGCAGCATGAGGGAACGTGGAGCAGACAAAAGATGAGTTGGTGAGGCAGTTAAGATTTCCCTGATTCTATAAAGGATGCGTGGAATGTTGGTAGGTGGCAGAACCATGTGATATTTTTAGTTAGTAGAGCAAGTGGAGCATAAGAGAGAGAGAGAGAGAGAGAGAGAGAGAGAGAAGGCTATAAAATAAAAAAAGGATGAAAAAGAAGAGGTTGTTGTTGCAGTTGTTGATTGTGTCAAGTTGATTCATTAAGTCATTGTGGTTGTCCATTGTTTAAGAGCTCACTCTGATTTTCTGTAGTATTGTAATGATGAAACGCTTCTGACTATAAGTCTGAGTCAATCATAAGTCTAAGGTCCGAAAGGATGTGTGTGGTGCAATGTATTGTAAATAAGGGGAATTATCTAAAGAAGACATGAGACTCTAATATTGTTGTCTATTATGTTGTGCTTAATGTATTCATGTGTTTAATGGAATGGAAATAATAATAAAGTTTCAGTGATTCTAATCTATCATGTATTGCTTGTGTGGAAATTGGATATGTGTGTGTATTATTTTTACATAATAATGATAGTAAGTTGTGAATTATGGAATTTATGAACATCAACCCAGATGGATATTTGTGTGTTTATCCCTTCATCCCGAGCACAAGACCAAATGATCTGTGTTCCTCATTGCATCTCGGGTGAGACCTTCTTCGACCTTATCTGAAGATTGATATGTCGATGAATTGGGGTTTTTGATGGTAAACTATGGATGAACCTTGGGTCTAAACCCCCCAACTTTAAGAAGGATGTGTGAAAGTGTGAAATGGTCCAAAAATGGTTCTATTGTCAAGACCTAAAATTATTGTATTGAAGGATGAAGGTAGGGAATAAGGTGGCATCCATCTCGGGAGGAAATTCAAAACTGATAACTATAAAGGAACATGAATTTTCCCTATGGGAAACTTACGGTCTAAGAGTCAATGTTAAGAGATGGAAGGATAAGTATCTCTACGTTGATATGCATGAGAATTTCTTTGTGGAATTTCCCTATCTGTTGTATGAATGGATAAAAAGGAAAACTACTATCAATTCTACTTTGTGGCATCTAGAACCAATAGTTTGGGATCAGTTCACACTTGATATATTTAAGGCATTGGAAAATAAGTGGACTCGAACCATTGATGAGGCGCAGTTTAGAGATGCATAAGAAAGTAAGGAAGACAGAGGACACCCCAGTGGTGGGAGAGAAGAATTGGTGATTGTAGATGGTCTTGTGCGGATGCAAGTAGGAAACTCTCTAGATCACCTCACACAAAATATCAAAAGAAGATGGACTTACCCCCCCTTTGAACCACCCCCCTTACGCATTTGTAATCAAGAAGAAATAATAGCAGATAGTGAGGTGATTGGAATAGGAGAAGAAGTATAAGAAAGAGATAGAGGAGAAGAGACGAGTGAAGAAGAAGGTGAATTCAATGCTACTTCACAAAGGGAATAGTGGCATTGAGAACTCCGACAACCAGCAATCATATTGGAGGAGTTAGTTTGAGGTTGAAGATGGTGAATCGAGATAACATCCTGAGGTTACTTGTATTCCATGGAATAGGTAAGGATTGTGCAGAAAAACATTGGTTCATGTGTGAATCAATATGGTCTATGAATAGGATTACAAACAAAGCAACAAAGAATGTGTAGTTGGAAACCACGTTAAGGGACAGAGCCTTGATGGGCTACTAGTACAAGGTCACTGCATCGACAAGAAAAGTGAGGTCCCTGATGGATATCAAGCGAGATATACTTAAGGAATTTCAAAAGCCTAAGTTATAATCTTAGTGTATTACTGAAATCAAGGAGATCAAGTAGAAACAAGGAGAAACCATGTGGGACTATGATCAGCAATTCAAAATTTTATTGGATAGGCAAGTGTTCCAAATCCAGGATGTACAACATAGAGAGTGGTTTATTGTGGGGTTAATCCCCCATATTCGAGTCTCTCTCACCCAGTAGAAGGTGATGACTCAAGTACAAGCCATGGAAATTTCCATGTGTTTGGAGGTTACGCCAAGAGGGGAAAAGACATTGGCAATATTGGCGTAGGTGTAGTCACAATTCTCCAATTTGATAATGCAATTACAAGACATGGCGAAGGTAAGGGTCACGTGCGAGCATGTGTGGTGTACCACATGTCGGTATGATGGGAATCCTATGGATTAGTGCCATGTACTTGGTAACTATGTGGCAATAGGAGCACCGATTCCATTTCCAACTAGGTCTCAAGCGAAGTGTTGTGAGATCTATAGATAGTGGGGTCATATACCACCCTGCTGCCCAACTTTGGAGAAGTATCAAAAGACACACCACACTTCATTCCGTCAATTTTGTAAGTAAGTGTTGTTATCACTGAGATTCACCCTCATATTGCTAGAGGATAATGCCAACACCCATCAAATAGGTTTGTAAATGTAGATTTATGATAGAATGTCAAATGGACAAAACTCAACATAGCAATGTTCCAACACATAAATTCTAGGCCAAAATGCATAAGCAAATGGGGTTTTGGTTAACTTCAGTCAGTGGTTTAAAGATAAATGTGAGTAGATGGAAGACTTGGTGAGGAATATGAATAGGTATGCTATAATCATCAGGACTTCTAGCAGATAGGTGAAGAAAAATCTCAAACACGAGAACTTCTTGATCTAAACCTTAAAACACTGGTAACATTTAAAACAACATCATAATCAAACATACATTATAACACAGCTATAACATCTCATAAGAATCATTTGAAATGAGAAACCAGAGTAAGAAAGAAGCAAGATAATGAAAGGATGTTGACTTCTATTAATCAAAATGTCTCAGATCTCATACATAAAACCAGAGTATGGCTTTGTTTTATCAAAAAATTACAACGGGGAATCTATGCTTAACCATTCGAACCTAAAAATATCATTCTCCTACTGTATATATAGTTTAAACAATAAGTAACAGCATGAAGTGTGAGCTGGACTCTCTAACCTAGGATTCTCCCACTAAAAACTGCCAATCTAACAACTATACAAGTGGAGATAACAGATTGCTAGAAACATCGAACATGTTGGAAACAACTCTAACAATGTAATCATGGCATAATTTGTTGTTCCTTGGGTGCATCTCTATCAGTGTCATGTTTCCACCATTTCCCACTTTCCTCCAAGCCTTTGTGTTGATCTCCATCTGCCACCTGGTGACCATTGATTCCCTTAAAATCCATCAAAGCTAGAAAGGGAAACGAATCCAAAAATGTTGATTGTATCAGCCAATTTGTAGCCATTTTTGTAGTGCATTCGATAGCAGATTTCGTAGCGCCCGCCTTTGTAAACTATTCTACAGTGGAATCCATATCAAACTGCCATTTGTGTCTGGATAGGTGATTTCAAAGTGGATTTCGCAGTGACTGTGCATCTTTATATGTGAAAACGATTTTGCGACACTTTATGTAGCGAATATGCAATTTTGTCTGTGTGGATGATTTTGTAGCGCCAGACGCTACGAAATGCTCTGTAATTTTCTGTGCAATGTAATTTGAGCCCAAAAAACCAAAAAAATGTTAGCAAAAGGTGTATAAGCCTGCAGATGCCTCCAGTAGGTATAATTATGACACTTCCCTCCAAACTTCAAAATGCAAAAGATGATTCATCATCAAAAATGGGGTTTTCCATCCTTTCCACTTCATCTCCTTAATATGGAACTTCTCCTTGTTGCAGCTTGAGCTAGTACATTGAKATTTATTTGGGCTAGTTCATCCTTGGATGGYTGCAACTCCTCTTTAAGATTTATGTTCTGAGACTATAAGTCTTTGTTCTTCTTGTACAAGTTTCTAAGTTGCCTATSAAGGGGCAGAAATCTTCTTGTTGTGAACTAAGCTAGCTCAAGAGTTTCCTTATACATATCCATGAGCTCACTCATTTTTMTCCTCTCATCCAATCCTTCTCCCTTCAAGTGGGTAATTTCCTTTCTTGAATTTCTGAGTTGTCTGATCAATCTCTTGAAGGTGGGGTTATCACGAGGAGTGGTGATGTTTATGATTTCAAYAGGATTCCCAACATTTTCATTTTACCCTTATATTTATTCTAGAAAAGAGCTTTGGCTATGACTTCTGCTTCAGCATCTTCCTTATGGGTTGATGATCTGGTGAAGGGCCTCCTAGCTCTAGTCTCAACTGCTTCAGTGGGTGAAGGAAAGTGTAACTTTCTCCCCTTTTTGATTGTGGTTTTGGCTGAGGGAACTTCTTCAAGTTCAAGTGTAGGTTGAGGTGAAAGTTCCCTTTGTGGAGAGTGATAGGCTCCCCTTTCTTCTTCTTCAAATTCTTTAGGAACCTATTTATCTTTGGCAATGTGTTTTCCCTTTCTCTTTTTGCTTGTTTCTGTGTGGACAGTTGGAAAATGGCTCTGCACCTTGGATTGAGGGGTAGGGGCTACATCTAGTTGCAGATTGGCAAAGGCAATGAATTTCTCCCAAACTATGTTTCTTTTATTCAATTCCTCCATTACAGCATCCTGATTAGCCCTGACTGGAAAACACCAGTGTCCACAGCCTTGGACTTGACTTGGACCCTATTATCCATTTTTCCCATACTCCTAAACAAATAGAAAGGGATGTTCATTAAGTCCTTTCCTGTGAAGTGTAGAAAAAGCCTAATGTGATAATGGTATATCATATTGAATCTTCCCTCACAGGTAAAATATCTATGGATGAATTTCAACATATTGTCAAAACCCTCAACCAAGTGGATCCTAGGCACTCCCTTAGACAAATTATCTCCCTGATGTTCTGGTTTGAGGAAATATTTAGAAAAGGATGCATTAAGAGTCATAGATTTGAACCACCTTTCACCGGTGTTGGGTATCTTAGTGGTTGCTACAATGGTGACCTTGGATACTTCTAGTTCAAGTATTCCCACCTTGGTCTTAGTGCCATCAAATTTTAAGGCAAACTCTCTGGCTACCTCAAGGTGTCCCCTCTGCATATTCTGACAGAAAGTTAGGCAACCAACCCTCTAGAAGACCTCTATGATCATAGTTTCAGCATCAAACAAGTGCATATTAGAAAGCTCAGTCTTGACTACACTCCCACCCTTATGAGACTTCTTCTGTAGAGGTGTATCCATTTGATAGAAATAGGAGACCAAACACTACAATGTTATGATAGGTATGGGAAGCCAAGCAAGGACAGAAGTCTTTAGGGTTTGAATGGTGGTATTTATAAAGGCTTCAGGGTTTTCCTTCAATTGACTTCTAAACTAGTGAGAGAACAATCTGATGGCTTAGAAAAGGAAAAAAATCCCTTCAGAGAAAAGATATGCAAGGTGGCAGCACTGTCAAGGTTTTAAGCTAACATTAAACCACCATGCAGGGTCATCATCATTTTAAAAGAAAAGGCTCCTAAAGTCTTCAATGTAAACGGACTTTGAAGTGAAAATATTAAATGACACTATAAAGGAAAAGATTTGATGCTAGTTATGTGAGCAGAGATGATGATACTGGGTTGATACACAGTTTGCAGCGCTGGAATAGGGGATCTGTAGCGTAATTTCATAGTGGTTTTTGTAGCATAGACAACAAAGGCCAAGAAATAAATAGGCATGATGGCTCTGATAACAAAGTTTATTAAATTTCATTCAAGAAGGTTCAAAATATTGTAGATGGATGAGAATTATGTGATAACATAGGTAAAGGGGGTGATAGGTAAAGGAGACCACAATTCGTAGTGTCA
>JZKD02S1347689.1:154142-182293 GCA_000966675.3 Picea glauca | reverse complement strand
TCAAAAAGTGCTCAAAAACATGTCTTACAATGCTCAAACTGACAAATTGACTACTCCAATGGCTTCCCAGCGTCCCAAAACCCCTGTCTGGGCTCTTTCGGCACCTCAATCGGTCTAAAAATGAAGAAGTTAGGCCTCCTGGAAGTCTCCCTCTTCAAGATTGTTGTCTCTGGTTCTACAATTCACACCCTCCTTGAACAAACCTGGATCACATGCTCATTTAAGCGCAAAAACCCAGGACCGGGTGCAACCGCGCCATCGGTGCAAACCGTAGGACGGTTAAGGTGCCTCCAGCCCCTAACCGCCTCGGCACCTGGGCGTATGGCCATATGACCTCACGTTTTGATAAAAAGTGGTTAATGCTGTTTTAAAACCGTGGAACCAACCCACGCGCTCCAAAACGCGGGCACATGGCACATAATATATGACCAAGGGTTAAAAAACCCCGCGCACAAAACCACGCACATCCATTTTAAATATGGTCACATGTTTGTAATAGAACCACGGGTTATGTTACAAAACCCGTGCGCAAACATTCGGGTAATATATATTGTGGTCATATGTGTTTGAACAAAACCATGGGGCAGGGCTAAGCCCCGGCCCAACCCCCGCCCATTTACACATTTAAATGATTTTAAAAACAATGTAATGGGTTATATGTTAAGTCACAACCCATGGGCGTATTGGTCAGACGTATATGCAAAGGCATTTCATAGTGGGGGAGGTCTGGGGGTCAAACCCCGCGGACTCCCATAGTTTTTATACAACCATAATGAACCAACCAACGAGGGACACGTGGCGCCCATGGATGGGGCCACGTGCCCTCATACCATTTGTTGTTAACAAGACACATGTCGCTCCATGATTCATCAACTACTAAACAATAAACGTTTGCCACATCATCCACCTGACACGTCACCGTACGGACGGTACGGTCCTACCACGTCACCATACAGACTGTACGAACAGGTACAGTCAACATCCAAAAATTTTGCCTGTTTGCCTTGGCGAACAGATCGCGATATCTTCTCCATACGGACTCTGTTTGAGAAAGTAAATATATCGCCGGAATCAGGAAGACGAGACGGACGCAATGGCATTGTTTTCGTCACATTCCGAGCACTTTGAAAATTGAGCAAAATTTGATCCCCTGATCACCAGGGACATACACAACATTGTGAATGTGTTTGATAGTACTATTCGGAAGTGTTACTGGAATATCTCCATATCCCTTGATATGATAAGAAATATCATCTCCAAGATAAATATGGGCACCATTATGTGTTTCTTTAAAGTTTATATACCAATTCTTGTTACATATCATGTGAATTGAAGCTCTAGAATAAAAAAACCATGCATCAACATCATCAGTTTCAGCAGACAATGCAGCATTAGACACAAACAATTTGAGATATTTTGGATCAATATTCGGTTTTTCTTCTGTAAAATGTCCTGAATGTTTTCTATTTTTATGAGTAGCCTCAAATGGGCTCTCATGCCCTGAATCTTGAAGACTTTTAGTAACCGACACTGCCGAAGGGCCATAATTGTTCCCAGGTAATTCCCGGTGAAGTAATATTCTTCTTCGTGTTGTCTTCGCGCCACTCCAACATCTTAACTGAGGAAAGTCTGCCAAGGAACCATAAGATGACATTAGAAATATACATTTTTTTCTTGGGGGGTTTCCCTTCTTGGGTTCAGCTTTTTAAATTTTGGGCTACAGACGTCACAGGCCTGTGCATTCGCACAGTGCGACGTCGTCACACCCTACCTATAGGGTCACCTACGACAATCCTAGATCATCGGAGTTCCAGATATAGGGAACCTGCAAGGACCTCAACGCACTGGTAACCCCTAAAAATTGACCCCAAAACACATTTTTAAGCAATGAAAATCAATTTTAAAACCATGAAAAGATAAAGGAGAAGGTGATTACCTCTTTTGCAGAGATGATTCATGAAATTATTTGTCATGCACTCTTTTTATTGACTTTTATCACTTTTCATTTGTATATTATATTATGTTTATGCTTTATCCAATCCCTAAAGTCTTAACAACTTTACAAGTGATTGTTTTTTGCAGATTGAAAAAGTCTAGAGGTGAAACGTTGGAACGAGGGTTCACTTTTTGGTTTATTTCTATATTTGTCACATGTACAGATACTTTTAGGGTTTTTCAGGAAAAAATCTGAGCAGAGTCTTAATTCTTTCTCGTGCTTGTAAAACCATGAGAATGTAATCAAGTAGTCTTTTGTCATTTTTTCGAACTTGTAATGGTGACATGAAAAATGAAACCTATGGAGTATCCTTTAAGCTCTTTTCACACCTTAAAAATGAAAATATTGTCGAGTGACCTTGTTCTTTTCACGCTCGTAAAAGTATTTGAAGAAAACATGTGATGAGCAGTAGGTTCTCAATTTTTCAGTCTCGTCAGATTAATTTAAGAAAAAAGACCTTATGGAGTTTTCTTTAAGTGTTTTTCAAACTCTCTAAAAATGAAAAACCCCTGAGTTTTCTCTCTTTGGACTCATTAAGAAAACATCGAAAGGCACATACAGGATCAAACCAATCCTTCTTAGGGTTTGTTAAATATACTCCGAGGGACTTGTCCTAAGGATGAGCTTACATCAACAAGCATATGTTATCCTCCTTGAGCGTGTGTAAAAATAAAGAGGTACTCGCTAGAAATGGTGGGGATAAATTGGGAAAGAAATGTGTCTTTGTATTTGTGTTAGTGGCAGTAATAGTCACTCTTGAACATGACACCCCCCTTCTTCATTGTATCTGGGTTGGGAAATCAATTTGTCTCTCGTTTGACCATCCAGAAGCTCATATGTTGGGTCCTCCTTGAGTCAATGCTTCCAAGACAACTGTCATGTCATTCATATGTTCAAGAGAAGTCCAACCCAAACAAGCCTTCTATCGAGTCAGCCATACGTAGTTATAAATTTTCAACCATGTCAACCTTCCCTGTGTCAGTTCCACATCACTTTATACTCTGATCTACGTCAAATCGTTTGCATATTTCATGTCATTGATGGGGAATACATCAAGGCCCTCCTATGACGAGTCTTTTCCTGTTGACTTCAAATCATTATCCGGGAACAAGACTTAGAAATCATTTAGTACCTTAGAGCCTGCATGCCTCAATGGCAGGTTTCTTCACTTTGAACAATGGGTTCAAATAATGAACCCCTGATTGGACGATTATGTAATGTACCTCAAATTTGTCATAATTTTTTTTTCCTATGAGGCATTAATCTCCAATTTCATTCTCATATGATTATTGAATTAGAAAGAAGATCTTCGTTAAGGTTAAAATCTTCGGACATGACTTGAGTCTATCCTACCACATGATGCCATCTACATACCTGTCTAACTTACTTGATAAGGAAACTCAATGGTTAAATTTCGAAACTTCTTTATCTAAACACATGCATCTATGTGACAGATTAAACTTAGGACTGGTGAATCCTAGTCTCTCTTTACAAGAGATTTCCAAAGGTTGTGCGCAATACTAATGAGTCTATTCATTTGAGGAAATGACCCTTCTCTTACCATACACACACACACACACACACACACACACACACACACACACACACACACACACATATATATATAGATAGATAGATAGATATATCTATAAGACCACGGGTTGGATCCTATAATCACAGTGGAAGGTAAGTGGCTTGGTGGTAATGCATTTAGCATTAGCGTTCATGGTTTCGATTATCGATGGGCATTTCTTTACGAAATATCTTAGGTTAGTGATATTCTCCTTCCCTTGCTCAACATAGTTTTGAGTAACGAGAACTGGTGTTGTTTCAACTTAACCAAACAAAATACTAAAGAAACTTCTCCCGAACTATAAGTTAACTAAATGAAATAGTTGTCATGTACTGGTACTAACTTGTCTAGTCTCGGGGCATTCATTTACTTCACGAATTAATCTGGATGTGAGTGGGTGGTTTACTGTCAGGCGGGAGTTTAAGACTCTGCATCTATTGCTTTAAAGGCGAACCTGTTTGTGCGAGTTTCGAAGTTCTTACCTGGAATTTCATCCATTTTCATCACACCAACTCTGCCTCGTCACATGGTTAGATCATCCTTTGTACCCTCAACATTTAACTGAGTAGGTAAGGTTCCTACTAGGGTTTTAAGTGTTTACGGTGTTCATTGTGGGATTCTACGAACGAATCTGTGTATTACTTCTTTAGCAGAGGTGAGTGTAGTCAATGGAGGTTCAATTAACTGGCGAATAGACAATGTGACTCTACATTCCTTGGTAAGTCTTTAACATATTTCCCTAGACAACCATAGGTGGCTCTTCAAGAACCTGTTTCGTTTGTAACTTTTTTTATACATTATTCTTTACACTCAAAACTACTCTTACTGGTGTTGTTTTGTAAGTCTTTCTAGTTGTCTCTGTGTTCATAGAAGGGTATTTTTTAGTCATTCCTTCCTCGACCCTTCTAAGATAATGACATTCCCAAGAATGCATCTATATCATTGTCTATATTTTAAATACTTAGGGTTTTGTAACCTTCAACTAACACTATCCTTACATTCTGTAATGTCAAGACCTGAAATTAAACTTCGTGAGACTGGGCGAGATTTCTCTTCCGGAATGGTGAGGTCCCGTTGTGTAATATTTTATTTTAACTTCCTTTCCCTGTACATGAGTGAAGCCCTATTCTATATCTTATCAAATCTTAGTTGGTTCCCTCACATATATTCATTTTCGGCATGTTTAAATTATTTATGGTTGGCGTCGATATGATCTCTGCGATTCTTCAACAGTCCAATAATGATATCCTACAATATCCAACCATTTGTTTATAGTGATTACAGTCTTTACCATGGTTTGTCCATCTAGATTCAAAGGGAGGGATATCTTTGTATTACTACTCTATGCAATTGGTTATGGAAGGGTTATACCCAACCGGTTAGGTATAGTCCCAGTTATGTATGAAAATCTTATACTGTGTTTTGCCTAGCATGCCTTGTACCATTTATGAATTAAAATGAAAACTTAATACTGTCGATTATTGCATTTCGTTAAGGCCGTGGCATACTGTGTAAATATTTCCTTCTTTTTGTTGTTTAATTCATTTCAAGACTTGATATGTATCACTAATGATGGGCCCTGTGGATGCAAGGGTACCAATCATGGAGTTATTTCACCATCTTCCCTCGGCCCGTGTGTATGTCTAGATGGAAAATGACAAGGGGAAACAAAACATGCGAGCCAAGGAATCAGAAGTTGAGTATTATCCTGGAATACTTAGTTATTAACAACTATCGCTCTGTTGGTGTTTTCTTACTTTTCTTTCATATAATTACTGATATTCATAAATGATAAATATTTCTAGGATTTTGTCTACGCAACAATTTCGTATGTTTCATTCTCGCATTCGGTGCAAAAGGTATTCAAGTTCCCTTCTGTAAACCTTTCCAGAGTCCAAGAAGACACTGTTGCAATTTTAGATTTATAGACGTTCGGTATAGTTTCACTCGGTTTCCTATAATGATTGGAAAAGGGAAATTCCCAAATGTATTCTTAAAATTCTAGTCCAACTACTATAAGTAATGAACCCTTAGAAGATTTATCTAAAAGATTTCCCTGTTTGTTTGAAGTAATGAAATGACTATTGTATTAATAAAATATTCTCATCATTCGTGTTTCATCCTAACTTGCAATTTAATTACTATGGTTGTCGTTTTAGATTGTAGATTCCGTTTCAAACATCTATGAAATTCGAACTTACAGTTATGCATTGGATGGAAAGGAACTTATAAAATTCTGAAGGTCTATACTATAAAAATTGAATCCTATTGTACAAACAATTTCATATTATATCTATAACGCTATATCATTTTATTTTATTTTGACATTCCTTGTGTTTACTGCTGAAATGCTTTGTCCTGGAATTGTAATAGTTAGACTGGATCTAAACATTGGGTAGTTACAATGATTTGAGTTTATCAGAGTAAAGTAGAGTAAGGATGCAATTCTTGGATTATATCTGGATCTCTTATCTATATCTATATCTATATATATAGACACACACACACACACACACACACACACACACACACACACATATAACCATTATGTTGGTACTTTGATTGTGTAAGGGGTTTCTATATGACTGGTAGGAGTTTGCATTTTCAATTACATGATATGTGTACAAAACTTTATGATTGTATAATTCCATTTCTATGCCGCCCACTGTAACAATCGTCGAATGGACAATTTGCATGTATATATTCATCACTTAATATTTCGTGGATCCCTTAATATAGTGGTTATTCGTTCCAATTTGGGTCTTTTTATTCTGTACAATTGGAAAGAAAAAATTAAATGTTCTATTGGCAGATGATCTTATGACATGGTAGGAATCTTCTAGAATTCGTATTTGCATCTATTTGATTAATTTATTACTTTATCTATTATAGCTCTATTCTTGCCACGTCTAATACACAATGGCTTGCAATGCTACTTGTAATTTACATTATATTCCTACCGCAATTGAAATTCCTCAAATCATTACATCAATCCATTCTTTATAATAACAGTGTTGTCCCTATAACAATTAACATGCTGCGATCCTGTAATTTATCAAGTTATAACAGTGGTCTAACCTATAGCAAAAATATACAACAAAGAAACTTTAATCAGATGTATCTTTCAGTGAATATATCAAATAACAATAATAATATTTGTTCCATAATTTATTTCATAGATAGGATTCACTCAGATTTTGTTTGGCCCATTTTGTCAAATTCAAGTTTCACAACATTATAATAGGCTTCATCCATAGAAATACTTCGATGCAGAATTTACAAATGCATTCTATCAGATATCTAATTAATCAACATTCATCCAGAGGAGAGGTATAATAACATATCTGAACTAATTCAGGGGAAGACAAAGGGAATAACCATGTTCCTCCCAACCGTAGAATAGGGCAGGAAAAATCACGTGTCCTATTCACGCCCTAGCCTAACCATGAATCCATGAGGGCTAACTCAGAACTCCTCCTTAGAAAAAGTCTCTCAATTCCAGAAAAACTTACTTTGCCTCACACTCACAAATAATGTTCATAACAACAAGCGATCAATAGTTCTTTTCCACGCATACTCAACAACGTTCTGCCTCCTCACATATGCTATATATCAAAACCAAAAATCCCTAGGTCTTTTTCCCTCTTGGGAATTTTCACAGCTTTCCAAATCCCTGATTTTCAGGGGCTGCCAATGGCCAAATTCCTGATTTTCCACTTGTAACAATCAACCCTGAGGTAGTTCCAACATGTTCCCCACTCATGGAGTCATGGTCAGTTGATTTCAACATGGTTGTTCCATTTGTCCTCCTACAATAATTATAAAATATTTTGTTTTCATACAAGTGTCACAGTCAAGTAGTTAGTTGGTTCAAATTAGATCTCTGCTCAACAGTCATAATTGTTAATTACAATTAACCAAATTCGAAATTCGAAATTTCCATAAATGGAAATAAATTTCCAATTTCGAATTTACCAAAAACGGAATAAATTTCCTAAGAAATTGCAAATTCAAAAATAATTTATTTTTGGGGATGTCACAGACTCCATCGAGTGTTCGACTTCAACTCATTTATTCACATTCATTGGATTGTACTAAGGTACCTTGGGAGTCATTGACATCAATGGTGATTTCCCTCGCACTTGTTAATGGTTTTCATTAATGACCGGTAATCAAGTGGTTTCTACCATGTTCGACTCCAACACTTGTAATCACATGGTTAGATTCGTACTTAGAGATGATGGAAATGAAGACCCTGGATCTTATCATTTTGATCTAGGTTGCGATGGAGTATTCATGGATTTGTACTATCACATATATCCACTGTGTATGTCTTGTGGCTATGCATGAATTTGAATTCTTTTACAACATAGATCCACAGTGTATTCCTGGTGGCTATGCTGAATCATAATGACATGGATCCAAAGTGTATGTTTAGTGGCCCTGAATCACTTGACACTTATGATTAGAGTCACTTGTATTTTGAGCATGGGAATTCCTACCTCGGAAATGGTATGATATTATGTAGATGCTTGTTTGTTTGCAGGTTCCTAATCGATGCGCTCCTTATTTTCGACACACACATTCTACAAAGTATTTTAGCTATCACGAGTTCCAGCTTCATACTTTTGGGGGAATTCTATTAAACATTATTTTGGTCACCTCAGTGATCACCTAACAACATGTGTTCATGTTCCCTAAAAAATATTAAAAGAGAGTTTCTCTATGGGAAAAGTGATTTTCTTTCCTCTGCCAAAAACCATATGAAGGAAGGTCGTCGCACCCTGCTATATGCATGGGGTGTGACGATGCCTGATCTCTGTACTCTGCACTATACCTGAAATGCAATGTCATTACATGGTGCTTGTGCATAGGGTGCGATGATGCTTAAAGCATGGGAACAGTCAAATTTCATGAATGTTGTAGAAGGGAAGCTTCTAGAAGATGAGGTGGCCTCCAATCGGTTTGGATCTTAATCGCTTCTCTGATTTTGTGGGATCATCCTAATCTCCTCACCCATCTCTCTTTCTCACTATATAAAGAGGGACCTCTCATGGAAAAGGCTAAGGTTGAATAGACTAAGATTTGTATGGAGATTTCTACTTCGGGTTATGCTTGAGAGTTTTGCTTTAGTTCTTCAAGTCAGATTGTGGATCTTCTTCATTCAAGGAATTTGGAGCAAAGGTGTGAGTGTTGAAGCAAAGAGCCATTGAAATGGGACCTTGCAACATCAAGGCATGGGTTGTATTATCCACTTTCTATTCACGTAATACAGTAGTGCATTTCTTCCCTATATAAGCATCTTGTCTTCTATTGTATAATTCCTTGATCATATACATAGACTTCATTAGAATACATATATCTTTGTTTTCTCTCTTTGATGGTTTGTGATTCTTAGACAAGCTTACTATTCTGCAAACCCAAGGAAGGAGCTACAAGGACGACACTAGTGAAGATCAAGCATCATTTAAAATGTATGTCACTTGTACCTCATTAAACTAGTTCATATGATAATGAAGTTTAAGGTGAAGTGTGCATTCTGTTATGTTTTGTTCTAGTTTCCTGTGGGATATAGGGAGATCTGTTCATGTCCACACTTATTGATTAATCTGATAAGACTCATACCAAGTATTTTCTTTGCAACACCCAAATCTTTCATCGCAAATGAATTTGCTAATTTACTTTTGAGCACATTTATATCCTTCATGTTAGACCCTACAACAAACATGCCATCTACATACAATAGAAAGATAATGTAGCTTCCATTTTCTATCCTCTTAGAATAAACACAGTGATTAGAATGACATTTACTATAACCTTGTTATGTCATAAACATGTTAAGCTTCAAATACCACTGCCTTGGAGCTTTCTTTAGGGAATAAAATCTCTTCTTCAACTTGCATACCAAATTATCCCTTCCTTTGACCTCATACCCATGTGGTTGTTGCATATAAATCTCTTCCTCCAAATCCCCATGGAAAAAAGTTGTTTTTACATCTCACTGTTCAAGATGCAAATATTCTACTTCCTCAAGACTTAAAATAGTCCTAATTGAAGTCATTTTAACAATAGGAGAAAATGTTTCATCAAAACCTATACCTTTCTTTTGTGCAAACCCCTTTACAATAAGTATGGCCTTGTATCCTCCATATTCTTCCTTCAACCTATAAACCCATTTATTCTACAATGCTCTTTTTTCTGTAGGAAATTGAACCAAGTCCCAATTCTGGTTATTTACCAAGGAATCCATTTCCTCTCCCATGCCTTGCTCCCAATTCTTTTTAGTGTCTACCTTCATTTCCTCTTCATAACTTTCTAGTTCACCAGAATTAGTCAACAATAAATACTACAATGAATGATAGTATCATTCAAGGGGTCTACTTAACCTGGTAGATATTCTAACAACACTTGCAGGAGTTTGAGGTACATGTTGCTCCTGTTGTCGTACATTTTGATTTTCTAGTACATTTGGAATTTCATTTTCATTGATTTCATCAAGCACTTTGTATTATGTGTTTTCCTTTTCCTACTTCTTTCCATGCAACCGATCTTTGTACATGACCTTTTCTTTGAATACCACATCTCTACTCCTAATGATTTTATGATTTTCATAATTCCATAAGAGATAACCAAAATCATTAACATTGTATCCAATAAAGGTACACTTCTTGGATTTTGCCTCAATCTTTGCTCTATTTTCTTTATCAATATGGACAAATGCTTCACAACCGAAAGTCTTCAAAAATGAGTAGTTTACCTTTTTACATGTCCATGCCTCCTATGGAATTCCACCATTGCAGGATCTTTAAGGCCCTCTGTTTATTAAGTAAAAAACAACATCTACAAAATCTTCCCATAAATGTTAGGGCAACCCAGCATGTAGACTCATACTTCTTGAACGTTCCATGATTGTCTTGTTCATCCTTTCTTACAAACATTTTCTTGTGGTTTTCCTGAAATTTTCTTCTCTCTGTGAATCCCACGGTATGTAAAATAATCATAAAAATCTTCGTGACAATACTCACCTCCATTTTCTGACATGAGATACTTCAACCTTTTTCCTGTCTCATTTTCAACAAAAGCTTCTCATTTCTTAAAAGTGTCAAAAACATCATATTTTTTTTTGAATGTAGTAAACCTAAGTTTTTCTAGTTGCAACATCAATAAAAGTATCATAATAATGAGAGCCACCAAGAGATGATACCTGAGATGGTCCCCATACATATGTATGCACAAGCTTTAACTTTTCACTCTTCTTTTCCTTTCCAACTCTGAGAAATTTGACTCTCTCTAAGAAATCCAAATAAACTTGTCAATATCTAGCAACAAATTCATTTTGTGAAGTATCTGCATTCCCTTATCACTATTTTTTCCAAGCTTATGATGCCAAAATGTTTTATCCACTCCTGTAGAAGTTAAAGAGATAGAAGAGTCAACATTACCAGTACATAAATACAATGTGCCTACCTTCTCTCCTTTTTCCAATACCAATGATCTTTTTGTGACCTTCCATACCTTATCTATAAATGTATATATACAACCTTCACTTGCCAACTATCCTGTTGAAATTAGATTTTTTCTCAGATCTGGTAGAGGTCTCACCTCTTTCACTAACCATTGGTTTACATTCTTTTTCTTTATTTGTAGCTTACCCATTCCAACAATTTGACATTGTTCATCGTCACCCAAAACCTCTCCAAAATCACCTTGAACATAATTTTAAAAATATTTCCTATGGGGTGTGGCATGAAATGAAGCCCATGAATCTACTACCCAAGACTCAGTAATATTATCTAAAGAAAGATTCAAATCATCTTATAACACATCACCTGCTACATTTGCTTCTTGATTTTACTCCTTCTTTCCATCTCTTTGTTTCTTTGGAGCTCTACAGTCTTTCTTCGGATGTCCTTTCTTCCCACAATTTCATCACTCTATCTTTCCTAGTTTAGATTTGGATAATCCCTTCCTAGACTTACCACGGTTTCCTGGACTCTTTCCTCTTTCCCTTTTTTTTCTCTATTATCCATGGTCAATGAATCATATGATGTCTCACATGTGCTTTTTCGTCACATGTCCTCACTAAGGATAACACCAACAACATCATCAAATTTTAGTATTTGAACCAGAGACATAGTTACTTACAACCATGACCAAGACGTTCCAACTTTCTGGAAATGAGCATAAGATTAGAAGATCCCTAACCTCAACAACAAAGTCCACTTTTACAGAACTTATATGATTAGTAATTGCATTGAATTCATTTAAATGATCAGTAACAAAACCATTTTCTGACATATTCATATTAAATAATTGCTTCATTAGAAATACCCTATTGGAAGCCAAGGGTTTTTTATATAGTTTACAAAATGTGTTCATCATATCCTCCAATGTCTTTTCTTTCAAATATTGAAATCCATCGACAATGCCAAGCACAATCATATCGTTCCTTGTTCCTTTTTGTCAAGAATCTCCCATTCTTTGTCCTTCATACTTGTTGACTGTTTTTTTTTTCCTCCCAACGGTAGATAAAGATCCTTTTGATATAAATAATCTTCCATCTCCATCTTCCATAATTGAAAGTTTTGGCCGTTAAATTTTTTGACCTTAAACTTTCCATCTTCCATCATTGCTCCCACTCGAACCAGGAACCCTCTTTTCCTACAAGTTTCCTTTCTCTATGATACTAGTTGTTAGAAAAATAGGATCCCAAATCAATAAAATAAAACAAATGAGGAAATAAAACAAGGAATATACACAATACAATATAGACACATATATATGTGGTTCACCCAATGTGGGCTACGTCCACCAGAGAAATTCTCAAGTCCTTCATTTATTATTATCCAACAAATGAAGGAATACAACCTGCAACACACTTGTTGTAACTTTCTCTTTTTTCTCTCACAATATCCTCTCTCAGAATACAATATTCACTCTGTCATGCATCCACAATACAATTTCCTCATACATAAAAGAGGGTTTCCTTCTAGGGAAAAAATCCCTAACATAACTTCTAGCATCAAATATGCAACCTTATTATGAATGGTCCATATTGACTACAAAATTACAATATTTTACATGGAAATTTTTCCCAAATTTTTTCTTCGAGGATGCTACCTCTAAATCCCCCGCCAGATCAAGGCTCCAAAATTTCTCGCTGCCGCCCTCCCCCCCTCAACCCCTGCTGGCGAGAGAAGTGGGGGGGAAAGCCCCCCGACACCCACCTGTCATGTAATGGGGTCTAAATGAAACTGAAACAAGACCTATGAATCAAGCTCCACAACCAACATAGGGTAGCTTGACCTTTGGCAGATTAGGTTGAAAGGAAAACTTCCAGGAAAATAAAAATGGTACTCCAGGGAGAAGGTAGAGGAACATTTTCCCCACCTCATTTAGTAAATATTTTTGGGGACCAAAAGCCTCCTTAAATGGGGAGGTATGATCCAGATTAGATCATCATACAATTTTTCATATTCTTGGTACTTTTTGGGTGGAAACAAATGGAGGAATTAACTTACAGAGTCATTTTAGTGGTAGGTCCCAGTTTGGAAAATTGGGTTTTGAAACCTTCCAAAGCCATTTTGAGGCTTTAAATCGCATTTTTTAGGGTTACATTGTTTATAACTTGTGTACACACCCTTGACAATGTTCTACACTCTAAGACCTTTCCAACAATGTGTAAAATGTCTCAATTGGATCTAGTATGCAAAAGTTATGCCTCCTACAAGTTGATCTACCTTGTTAACCACCATGGTACAAGTGGATGGCACGTCACCCCCCATTGCTCACACATATGGGGCTAGCCTTATGTGGACATTCAAGAATATTATATAAGGTCAAAACCTTATCACTAATTGAGGGTTGAGAAAGTCAAAACCCTAACCCTAGATTACTATCAAGCTATGTTAAATACCAATATGCTAGGTGGAGAAGGGGTTCCATTATTTTGTATTGTACGTGTTCCATAGTTGAGCGGAGCATCCAAGGAGTGGTATTTTGAGAGCATAATGGAGGAGGTAGGAGATTTTGTAGCAGTCGTTCAAGCCATAATGTCAAAGACAAATCCATAGTGAGTTCTTCTTTCTTTCTACTTTATTTTCATAACTAAATAAAAGAGAGCAGAGCATAGGCCTCACCTTCTAGTTGGGGTTTCTCCCGTATTGAATCTCCTAGGTTGCCTATTGTGTTCAATTGTGTGGATGGTGCATATATTTTTTTCTATAATTTCATTTTAATATTCATTTATTTTCATAAATTCAAGCATAGATAATAATTAACTAATCTGGCATCTAAGAAAAATTAGCCTGCATAGTCTAATATTTTAGAATATTATAATATCTATTGTGACGAGTTATTCTAGTGCTATCCATGACAATTTACAAATCATGCTCTTTATAACATTTGAAATAATTTTTTTTTAAATTATTAGTAATGTTATGTTGTTTGGCCATACAACTCTTATGTTTGGGTGCACACACACATTCATATATATATATATATATTTAAAAAGTAAAAAACCATGGAAAATTAGCCCATGAGCGAAATTTATCTCCTAAAATCATCCATGTTCAGGACATCCCTCCATTTTAATGAAGACAAGCTATTTTTCATGCTTACATGGCCGCATCATTATACTGTTAAGAAATTTGGTGTCATATGGTTAAGAAATTGCACATGACCGCATGCAATCCTGTAGCATGCCCAGCGTCAATAAATATATGTCATGTGTTGTTATCAGTGTTGTTTGTGAGAATCATATAATACAAGTGTTACATGGTAGCTCAGTCCCTTCTAAGTAAGGAACTATGCTATCATGCAACATTGGTAAAAATTAAATATAAATACTAATTACAATTATAATTAATCAATATAAATGTTAATTACAATTACAATTAATTAATTACAAGTTCTAAATAAGTTTGAAAATGAGAGTGGCTATGTCCACATTGATAATTTATATATTCAAAGAACTAAAAAAATATAGTTTGAAACCTAAACTTGAACAAATACAAACATTAGTTAGAGCACAATCCATAAAACAATTGATCTATACACTATCCATACAATTGCAATATACACTCTTTGTATTGTTTTTGTTTTAATCAAAGTTTTTAGCTAAAAATCTTCCTAATTTAATATTCCAAACAAACTTTAATTACTATATACATTGTGCATATAATTGCAATATACACTGTTTGGTTTTAATCATTTTTTTTTTTAGAAAAAAACTCTCTTAATTTAATTTTCCAAGTAAACTTTAATTATTATATATAGATTGTACATATATTTCAAGCAAACTTTAATTTATATATACAATTGCAGTATACACTATGCATTACTTTGATTTTGGTTTTAATATTCCAAGAAAACTTTAATATTTGAAACAATGTTATTAGTGCTATGATAATGTATATCAATGAGAAACCCTTATTCAAGATTGAACCTGCCAAAAATTAAAAAAAAATTATTATTCTTTTAAATTAAAAAAAAAAAACAAAATTCCAAACTAAAAAAATATATATACATCATTTTCAAAACCTCACGGGTTTCAAAGCTTTTTAAGAATCCTTGCTCTGAAATGAAAACTGAACTACATAATTCTCAAGAGAGGGAATATTTACTGTTACTACCTTTCCACATTCGTGTTTCCCCAATTTTTGTAGAAATTTGAACGATTTCCAGCTCAGCTTCAACAACTTCCAATTATTTCTGGAAGGAATTCAAACTCATATTGAATCTCAATTATATATATATATATATATATATATATATATATATATATAAATCAACTATTTAATTATAAAAGAGCATTTATAGTTTAATATTTAAATGATTAAAAGTGTTTAAATGTTTAAAGGGATATGATGAGCAGTGTTTGTGTTTAAAAGGATATAGACTACAACAGATTGACAACATCCAAAATTTGGCAAATTCTTCTTAGATTTGTCATTTGAGTTATCTTCTAACATCATGAATGAATGAGGTAGTTAAAGTCCTAAATTAATTTAGAAGATCACATAACATCAAAATACCTACAATTTGAATAATTGATAGGTTATATTTTTATTCATAAAATTGATTTTACTTAATCTTATTGTGAGTATGTACAAAAACTAGGTATCATTGGCAATAGTACATCAATGATAGCCTTAGGTGTTGTGGTAGGTAACTTTCTAAATGTTACAGAGCTTAAAATTTCAGAATATTTTAGGTGGTTCACTTTATTCGTCTTCAAGATAAACTTAAAACTTCACGTTTATCTTAAACTCTGTAAATCCATGAGAACTTTACCCTGCATTTAACCTAATTCTATAACTTCACGTTTATCTTAAACTCTGTAAGTCCTCTTATCAAGTTCCTCGAGATAGTCAAATACGAAGGTAAAACTAATTAAAGTGTATAATTTTCTAGTTGTGGATTCAACAAATTTTCGGTAACAGGGAAGTTGGGAAACCTGCTGTTAAAGTCAAAGCAATTTACATATAGGTTTGTGTTTTCCCCACTGGTAATCTTCCCAGCCTTAAATTTTCATCGTTCATGAGAATTTTTGAAATAGTCATCTGTATTGTCAAATATCTAATGCATATAGTAAAAGGACTACTTTGTATAGTCTTCCTACAATAAAAATAATAAATCTATAAGACTAGTTTAGAACTAGCATACTTGATACCTCCCCTCCCATTAAGTATTGAGAATCGAACCCATAGAAACACAACACTGCAAGTAGAATGTAATAGAGTGCATATCCAATGCAACTTAAATCAAGTACTATAATGCATAAGCTACAATATTGGGGAAGACTTAAAGAAATTTCATGTTAGATTCATGAAAATAATTAAAACCTCATAGAGACCAACAAGGAGGGAAAGCAAGCCCATACCTTCAGAGATGTCGTTCTGGACCTCAGGAACCATCCTAATAAGGCACACAAGAAACCATGGAATCAGAGTGAACACAATATCGACAAGGGCAACCACTGGAATTAAGACCCCCCTCAGGGTTTCAAAGAGAAGAGCACCCCTTATAAGTTAATTTTCATAATCCAAGGGGGTTGTGTCAAATGCAACTGACCCAGGTAGATCTCAAGATTATGTTGTAGAAATTCCTTCCATTATTGAAACAACTGATCTTGATTTTGATTCCTATCACAACTAATAGCTCTGATGTAATAGATTCAAGACTTGAATTGTTCAAAGACCGGAAGACAGAAAGTCTAGTGCATTGTATGAAAAATAGAAGGGCATAAGGTAAATGATTATCCCTATTTAGATGTGAAGGTTACAATGCCTAACTCGATTCCACCATTCTATATCCTTTTCTATGTTTTCCTCTATGTTATGCGGAAGCACTCTTAGTAACAAACCTTCTCTTTACACTGACTCTGAGAGGTAGTAGTGATGATGCGAAGACTTTGTTACCCAGGAGGGTACCCATCACCTACCTTATCGACATGAGTAATACATGTAGAGTTTTCACCGTGGTAATTTAATAAATTACAAATTAGATACAAATTATACCCAACTCTGTTACCTTCCATGTGTGCACTATTCATTTAAATAGAGACAAATTAATTGCATTCAAACTAACATGGATTAATTCAATTAGATGGAAATTAAACCTAAATTTGTTCAATGCCACCTGCCTACCATGCTGCAAATCCTGACATGTGGTTAACCATGTGGGTTGCAGTCACAATGGCATCAAACTACAACGTAGATCGAACAACACCACCATTAAAAGGAAATTTCCATGAGCCTTTCCTTCTGAACCTTAACAGACTAGTTCCCTTGAAGTCTCTAGAATTAATTGGGAATGATGATATTTGCAGATCTTTCGTCCCCAATTTCAGAGGGTTCCCATTCTCGGTGGCTTGGGTGCCTCCAAAATTTAATAAAATTGGTTAGACAGAGCTAAATATGTGATTAATATCAATTCTTGTCAAGTGGGTTGTCTATATTTTCACTCGAAGAGTTAGATCTCCAACTTCTAGAGCAGGCATCAATGTTTCTCCAGTGTAGAAACAAATGTATGAAGAAGTGAAACGCTTAGGCTCTTTAGCGGCACTACGTAGAATTGATCAAAATTCCTAGAGCTAGAATAAAGAATGTATGCAATTCATTTGAATTGTTTCACTAAGCCGCAAATTTGTATCTATATTTAAAATTTACAAAGTGTGTTCACAAGGATAAATATGGAGCTAGATTCTTAATTTCTTCAATAGTATTACTTCCATACAAGCAAGATGCTTCAATGTTTTTGAAGAATCCAACTCAAGATAAAGTCATCTTAATCCCTACAAAAGTACATGTCAAAATTTTGGAGAAAACAATCGAAATATAATTGCCTAGAGTTACTGGGAGACTTCTTATTTTTTTTTATGGGTGCTTGTTGCTATGAAAAGTTAGTGTTCTACCAGATAAGCTTCTTTTAGATTCTATAGAAAATCCTCAATCCAATTGAGCCCATCATTGGTTTTATTTTTTCTGGGAATCGATCATTTTTACTAGATTTTGTACTTAAAATCCAGGTCAATATTTCAATCCACACCCCGTGAGAATAAATTAATCAAATGTAATATATCTGGTGGATGATGACTATGTTTTGGTAACCAATAGTTAAGGCTTTCACCATGGCAAG
Organism: Picea glauca; assembly: GCA_000966675.3. Classification (NCBI taxonomy): domain Eukaryota; kingdom Viridiplantae; phylum Streptophyta; class Pinopsida; order Pinales; family Pinaceae; genus Picea; species Picea glauca. Next base: position 164,084 of record JZKD02S1347689.1, on the reverse strand, counting down.
TACATTGGGTTTCTTAAGCTCTTGTAATCATTACTACTATGATAACTTGTTTATTTATATTTTTTTCCTTATATACCTGTGTAAGCAGAGGTATTTCTATTCTTTTCCCTATTTTGCATATACTAATGGTTGCATGTAGGTTCCGAACAAAAAATGCTATCTTGTACTAGAAAATGCCAAGACAATATAGAGATCGAGAATGCTATTATTTATATATATTCTTGTTTTAGAGGGCATACACTCTGTGTCGTGGATTGAGTTATTTCTTTGGAAACTATGACTGCGTGTGAATTGGTATGCAAAGTCATTTCTACTCACCTGTTACTAAAATCTTATTTTAAAGTTTTTAAAGACTTAAGAACAATAACATTGTTTTCAATCACAAACATCGACTCCATTATTTCAGTGTATGTCCTTGATTTTTAAAATAAATTATGAATGCTCTCCACATTCTTATTTTACTTAAGATTAGAGAGAATGAAAACTGACTCCTAGCACCTGGAGGTCGGGGAAGAAAAGTCAAGCTTTGTTCAATTAATAAATGAGAAATACGCCATATATATGATGAGATTCAATTTGAACTGGTTTAAAATGGTTGGAAACGAATCTCAACTAATCACCGCAACTAATTCTCCATTATTTCTAAGTCTCCCCTTTAATGGAGAAAGGATTGACATCCACACATAACATCAACCTAAATAGTTCAAATTTGATCTTCCCAAGAGGCTTAGTGAAAATATCAGCATCATTTTCACTACTATTACAATACATTAAAGCAATGTCATTAGATTGCATTTTTTCTTGAACAAAATGGAACTGATTATCAACATGCTTTGTCCTTGAATGATAAACTGGATTATTTGCTAACTCGATCGTGATCTAGTTATCACATTTGATTATCGTAGCTTTCCTTTGTTCTTCTCCAACATCTTGAAGTAGTCTTCTCAAAAAAACAACTTCACAAGTTGTTGCACACAATGCTTTGTATTCTTCCTGTAATATCCCTAAGGACGAGCCCTATTGTAATCATGTTTATGGATTGTAAATCATGTTTTGTAAGCTGATGAGTCGAGTATTGAAAAGCTGGTAGGATTATGTGTTTATTAGGTGAGCCTATTTTTGTAAATGTAATATGCAGAACATTAATAAAAAATAAACATCATTGCATGTAGACTGACCATGAAGAAAGAGTGATGTGGGACTAAGATTCCACAAGGTGGGAAAAGGAAAAGGGGTTGAAAGGTTGGAAGAGAGACTAAGTGTTGATCCTAGGGGCTAAGCTTAGGGACTTAATTCCTTGGGAATAATGATTTATTATTATTCCCACAGTTATGAGAAATGTATGTTTTTATCCCAAGTTCCTAGAAGGGGAACGTGTGCAAAAGGGAACGCATGCTATGGAGTGCATGCAGCCTCATGGATGACATGTGTCGGCCCTGACACATGCAATTTAACCCAAATATTGATCCATGGAGGGGGTTTGTCCTCCATTCGACCGTGAGTTCTATGAACCGAGGGGAGCTCTGTGTCTTTGTTCGGTATGCCTCACGCAGCTCGGGGTGGGAAGCCTATGATGTTTTTCTGGAAATCTGATTCACCTCGGTCTAAACGGTAGAAGTCTATGTTAATCCTCTGTGTTGATTGATTTGTGTCACCTGTGTGTCCTATGAGCCGAGCCTAACTTCTCTTGCAGAGTAGAGTCTACACCCGAACCACCTTTGGGTTGTTACCTTCTATGTGTCCTAAGTGGAATTGACCAATGGTTGTGGTTGTTATCCTCACCTTGTGGGAATTGATTTGAAAACTGGTTGAAGAGGAAGGTTGTCGGGCCTGTGAGCATCTCTCTTCAGGTGAGGGAGGCTGTTGGGAAGTGATTTTCTCTCATAGAGAGTCCAACACTAGCTACGGAGCTCTGAGACTTCCTAATACGTCCTGTTGTTGAGGCCCAGAGAGGGAGGTGAAGCACCGATGGACTGAGCTTGTGAAGGTGTATACTCCCGGGAGGAACATGCATGTGGGGAATGAGAGTCCGTGAGTAGTGGGCGTAAGAAGGCTCATGGGGAGAATCCTTCTGATTTCTCTATGTAGTTTTTCTTGTAACCTGAGCCTAGTATAAGATTCCCTTACCTTCGGTGGAGCTTAATCCCAACTCAGGGGTGACCCATTGTTGAGCGTGATGAATAGTGAGGTCTAAGGCTAGGAGGTTCATGGAAGGTCTAGACGTGGTTGGTGGAAATACCATAGTTTCAAATATAAGTATCAGTTTGTGCTTAATATTATGTTTTGCATGCTTGTGATGCTTATATGTTATCATTTATTTTGTTGCACATATGAGTTATTTTTAATGTCCTTGATGATGTATATTAATAATAATCATGTGCTTACTATGTATTGTTTGATTAAATCTGTTAATTAGATTTAATATGCATGCTATATATATAAGTATGAGAGTGTTTCGCGTGGTAGCATTGCTCGACAAGTAGATTGGTGGCCGAGGACGTTACAATATAGTATCAGAGCTTGGTTACAACACTAAACCTGGGTGGGCCATGTTGGTGGAAGTTGAAGCAAGAAATTCGTAAAGAATTCTTGTCGAAGTAGAAAAAATTCAAGTTTTGAGCCATGTTTCAACGCTAAGCATGGATGGGTCAGATAAGTGGTCTTTGGACCCAAGGTATCGAGTGGAAATTGTGTTGGAGGAACCAAATTAGAACCCTATATAGTTCTTGAGCACCAAGGAGTTACTTGGCCATGTTACCAAGATCAGGGGGGTAGAGGTAGAATAAAACTGCAACTGTAGATTAGTTGTAAAGGAGAAGATTTGGATCGTCAAATCCACGTCCAGACACTTAGGAGAGCGCACAGAGGAGATCAGATCTGGACCATCAAATCTGAGTGTGTGAACCAACCACCGTTGGATCTAGGGAACGTGCACAAGGTTTAAAACCCTTTTGAGTTGCACATGAGTGTGGAAATCGCGATACGCGAAGCCTCGACATCATAATGACCGTCCATTGGGAGGGACGCATGGAGAGTGCTCAACCTTTCGCTGAATCGTAACTTGAACAAGTCAAAGGGAAAGTTCGTGAGAATTCGTGAAACGCGAATTCGCGATTGGATCACAACCATTGATCTAGGAGAGATCTGGACCGTTAATTGTCTAGGAAGAATTTCATCATTTCGAGAACTAGGAGAAGTGAGAAATGCTGACGCACAAAATCTCAAAGCCCGAAATCGCAAAATCTCGATGAGCCAAATTAGTGAGTTGGGCTAACATCACTGGGATGGACGAGGACACATGGGATATGTGCCATATGCCGGTGGGTCCCAAAGGAAAAATTAGAAGCAGTGGGGCTAGAGGGTGTCACCCGAGGTAACGTGGACCTTCTTAAGCACATCATGTGTCACCACCTTGGTTGGTGACAACTGTGCTGTGGGCCCGGGGTGAGAAAGGTCGGGAGTTCAAAAGTCGGGACTTGGAGAGGGAAGCGATTATGAGAGCCTATAGGACCTAAACCCAAAACCCCAAAGTTTTGTTTAGAGAACCTAGTGGTCTATCATTGGTCATGGCCCGTGATCACATGGGTTGAGGACCAGGAAAAAGGGGCTATTACCCGAAAGTTACAGAGCCAAGTAGAACTCGGAAGATTTGTGAAATCGAATCATTTTCTTTAATCAAATTGGTTTTGAATTTGTGGAGTTTGTTAAGGACATATGGCCTAACAAATTTTGGTTTTCTGCACATTGTGATTGCAAAAGTTCGACGAGTGCCAGAACCGATTAGAATTGTGATGGAGTGCAAAGAAATGGAAGAAATACATAATGCTTCCAGTTCATAAAACAAAACTAAAGGAATGGACTCCCACTTGGGAGTTGAAGGATCGAACTCCAATGGGAACAGAAAAGAGATAGATAAGAAAGGAAATCTAAGGAAGATCATTGAAAAATTGCAGAAAGATGCCCAAACTCCCCGACCAGATAGCATAAATCTTAGGAAAGCTTAGGAAAAACAAGGAGAATTCAACATAAAGTTGTTAAAGAGTTTGGAGAGAATATAAAAGAAGTTGTATAAGGAGAGTGACTCAAGTAGAACAGGGAGTCACCGAACTTATGAGGGGAGAAGATCAAGGAGTGTTGGTAGACACCATTATCACTCCCAAAGTCACTCCAAGAGAAGGGCACACAGTAGTTCAAGCCCATCTCCTACCATAAAGCACAAGAGATATGAAGTGGGTGAACTAAATGGTGAAATGAATAAGATTAAGCCTCCTACATTTGATGGAGAACATAAGAAGGAGGAAGATTCCAAAATATGGTTGCTTGGCATGAGGAAATATTTCCAACTGCAGAATTATTCCTCTCATGTAGAAGGAATAATTACAATGTATCAACTAAAAGGAAAAGAATCCATGTGGTGGGATCATCTTGTGCAAGTGCAACACATTAGAGAGAAAGATATCACTTGGAAAGAATTCAAGAGATATTTCGAGAAGAAATACTTGACTAAAATATATTATGACAGGAAGGTGAAAGAGTTCTTTGAACTCAAGCTAGGCAGCATGACCATGGATGAGTATGAACGTAGGTTCTTGGAATTGCTGAAGTATGTTCCGTTCATCAAAGAGGAGACTATCAAGATTCAAATGTATTTGAGTGGAATTCCATCTTCCCTTGGGGACAAGATCCAGTATGATGACCCCAAGACCATGGAAGAAATGATAAGAAGAGAGAAATGCTTATACGAACAACAAACAGAAAATCCTACCTTTCAGAAGGCTTGGGATGACCAAAATAAGTTTAAGAAAGAGCAGAGGCAGAAGAGAGACAAACCTCCCTTTTTCATAAACAGTCCCCAAGGACAACCAACGTTTAGAGAGCCAAGAATGGCTGAAGTAGGGGAACAAAGACCAAGACAGACACCCATTCAGTGTTGGGGCTGTCAGGGAAACCATAAGTACAGAGATTGTCCCCATAAAAATGGAAAAGTGAGAGCTGTCCATAATTTTCAGCAAGATGAAACAGTGGAGGACATGGGCAGTATAATACCAAGGATCTATGCAGCCTTGGACAACAAGCAAGATGAATTTCAATTGCAGATGATTGAAGTAGAAGGTATGATCAACAACCATGCCTTTACTATTTTAATCAATTCAGGGGCTAGCCATAGTTATGTAGATCCTAGAGTGGTGGAAAGTTTGCAATTGTCGAGAAGCAAACATGAAAAATCTTGGTTAGTGCAGCTGGATACAGGAACCAAGAGGAAAGTCATTGAGTTGGTTAAGTCTTGTCCAGTAGACATGAATGGACTGAGCACAAAGGATGAATTGGATATTCCGCCTTTAGGGTCTTATGATTGTCTAATTGGGATGGACTAGTTGGAACAACACCATGCCATCTTGGACTGTTGTAATAAGGCATTCACTTTCTTGGATGAGGAAGGGAATCGAAAAACAGTCCAAGGAATTCCCAGAGCTATTGCTATTAGAGAAATCTCAGCAATGCAACTGAAGAAGTGCTACAAAAAAGGCTGTCAATTATTTGCATCCCATGTGGAGGAAACGCCTAATGATAAGGTGTCAGGTATTGAATACCATGTGGTACTAAAAGTTTTTGAAGATGTATTTCAAGAGGTACATGGACTGCCTCCGAAGAGATATATTTACTTCTCTCTAAATTTGATGCCCGGAGCAGCTCCAATGTCGAAAGCTCCTTACAGAATGAGTACACCAGAGCTGAAATAACTGAAATTGTAGCTTGAAGAGTTTCTGAAGAAGGGGTATATACACCCAAGTGTGTCACCTTGGGGAGCCCCGATTATGTTCATGAAGAAGAAATATGGAACAATGAGATTGTGTATCGATTTCAGACAATTGAACAAAGTGACTGTAAAAAATAAGTATCCTTTGTTGAGGATTCATGACCTCTTCGATCAGTTGAAGGATGCGAAGATATTTTCGAAGATAGATCTCAGGTCGGGATATCACCAGGTAATGATAAAGGATGAAGACATCAACAAGACCACCTTTAGAACAAGGTATGGTCATTACGAGTTCACAATGGTGCCATTTGGGTTGTCAAATGCACCCGTTGTTTTTATGTGTCTGATGAATGGTGTATTCAGGGACTATTTGGACAAGTTTGTCATAGTCTTTTTGGATGACATTCTGGTTTATTCCAAGTCAGAGGAAGAGAATGAGCAACATATGAGGATGGTGTTGCAGGTGCTAAAAGAGCACCAACTGTATGCCATGTTGAGTAAGTGCTTGTTTTATCAGGACCAGATCCATTACCTGGGGCATATTATTTCGAAGGATGGGATAGTTGTAGACCTTGAGAATATTGAGGCCATTAGAGGATGGTCAGCACCAAGGAACGTGATAGAAGTCAGATCCTTTATGGGTCTAGATGGCTATTACAAAAGGTTTATCACAGGGTCCTCAAGGATAGCTCACCCTATCACTTCCTTGCAAAGGAAGGAGAAGAAGTTTCAGTGGACAGAGGAATGTGAGAAAATCTTTCAGTGATTAAACAAACTGTTAACCAGTGCTCCAATCTTGAGGATTGCATATCCAAATGAATATTTTGTGGTATGCACTGATGCATGGAAAGAAGGACTGGGAGGATTCCTCAATCAGAATGGATTCGTAATTTGTTATGAATCCAAAAATTTGAAAGAGCATGAAAGGAACTTTGCAACTCATGATTTGGAGTTGTCAACCATAGTACACACTCTAAAGAAGTGGAGGAATTAACTCATGGGAAGGAGGTTTGAATTGAGAACAGACCACGACGGTATGAAATATTTTTTTTATCAACCAACCTTGAAAGCTAGGCAGAGTAGGTGTTTGGAATTTCTCTATGAGTACGATTTTGATATCAAGCATATGAAAGGGAAGGAAAATAAAATGGTTGATGAACTCAGTAGGAGATTACACGAATTACATGCTAGAACCATTATCATGTACCGAACTGTTATAAAAGACATAATTTTAGATGTTGCAAATGCATATTTGCAGCACATGGAGCGGGTAACAAAGCTACAACAAGGTGAGATGCCACAAAAAGTGGAAAATTATAAATTGGAAACCGATGGAACACTTTTGTACAAGAACATAATTTATGTACCTAATGTCCATGACTTGAAATGTATGATTTTGCATGAAATTCATAATGTGCCTTATGCAGGGCACCCTGAATATTAGAAAAATGTGGAAGCAGTCAGGAACCATTACTTTTGTCCAGGTATGAAGAAGGAGATTGTTGAATACATTGCTAGATGTATGGAGTGCCAGAAGGTTAAATCGAAGCACAGACACCCAGAAGGGTTACTGCAACCTTTACCCATTCCTGAGTGGAAGTGGGAAGTGGTGACAATGGACTTCATCACAGGATTTCCCACGATCGACAAGCAACACGATTCAATTATGGTGGTGGTGGACAAGATTACGAAAGCTGCCCATTTCATTCTGTTAAATACTAATCACAAGGCAGTGGATGTTGCCGACATATTTATGAAGGAAGAGGCACGATTGCACGGGATTCCCAAGACAATTGTGTTCGAAAGAGACCCGAAATTCACCTCGAATTTCTGGAAAGGGTTATTCAAAGGGTTCTAAACTAATTTGAATTTTAGTACAGCTTATCATCCTGAGTCCGATGGACAAACAGTGAGGGTGAACAGAGTAATAGAAGACACACTAAGGATGTATGTGATGGAAAAACCATCAAAATGGGAATACTACCTGCACTTGGTAGAATTCACCTACAACAATGGGTATCAAGCATCATTGAAGATGAGCCCATTTGAAGCACTTTATGGAAGAAAGTAAAATACTTCAGTAAGATAGCATAATCCATCTAACAGGGCAGTAGTTGGGCCAGAGTTTTTGAAGGAAATGGAAGAAAAAATGCTAAAAAATAAGCAGAATTTGAAAGTTGCTCAAGACAAGAAAACAACAGAATCCACAGAGAGTTCAAAGAGGTGATCATGTTTTTCTTAAAGTAAAATCCAATAGAAGTTCCCTGGAGCTGGGAAACTACACCAAGTTGGCAGCCAGATTTTGTGGGCCATTTGAAATCCTAGAAAGGATTGGGCCAGTTGCATATATGCTTGCATTACCTGCATCTATGACTGTACTTAATTTGTTTCATGTTTCATTGCTTAAGAAATATATACCTGATGCTAATCATGTAATTGATTGGAATGTGATTCAACTAGAGCAAGAAGGTGTCCTGCAAGTGCATCATGTGCGCATATTGGACCATAAAAGAAAACTACTTCGGAATCGATCCATAGGTCTTGTAAAGGTCCAGTGGACCTGGTACGGTCCTGAGGACACGACATGGGAGCATCAAGATGCTATGCGGGCATAATATCCGCATCTTTTTGAAGATTTTTGAAATCTTACTGAGGCTGTGTAAAAGCTGCACTGAGGACAGTGTAAAAATAAGGGGAGGGGATTGTAATATCCCCAAGGACGAGCCCTATTGTAATCATGTTTATGAATTATAAATCATGTTTTGTAGGCTGGTGAGATGAGTATTGATAATCTGGTAGGATTATGTTTTTATTAGGCCGGAGAGCCTAAGTGTTAAGGCCAGGAGCCTGTTTTTGTAAATGTAATATGCAGAACATTGATAAAGAATAAACATCGTTGTGTGCAGACTAACCACAAAGAAAGAGTGACGGGGGACTAAGATTCCACAAGTTGGGTAAAGGAAAAGGGGTTGAAAGGTTGGAAAGAGAGGTTAAGTGTTGAGCCTAGGGAATAAGCTTAGGGGCTTAATTTCTTGGGAATAATGATTTATTATTATTCCCATAGTTATGAGAAAGGTATATTTTTATCCTAAGTACCTATAAGGGGAATGTGTGAAAAAGGGAATGCATGCTATGGAGTGCATCCAGCCTCATGGGCAACATGTGTCGGCCCTGGCACATGCAATTTAACCCAGATATTGAACCATGGAGGAGGTTCGTCCTCCATTCGAATGTGAGTTTTCTGAACCAAGAGGAGCTCTACGTCTGGGTTCGATATGCCTCACGCAACTCAGGGTGGGAAGCCTGTGATGTTTTTCTAGAAATCCGATTCACCTCGGTCTGATCGGTAGAAGTCTTTGTTTATCCTCTATGTTGATTGAGCCATGTCACTTGTGTGTCCTGTGAGCCGAGCCTAACTTCTCTTGCAGAGTAGAGTATGTACCCAAACCACCTTTGGGTTGCTGCCTTCTGTGTGTCCTGAGTGGAATTGACTAGTGGTTGTGGTTGTTATCCTCACCTTACAAGAATTGAGTTGAAAATTGGTTGAAGAGGCAGGTTGTCAGGTCTGGAAGTAGCTCTCTTCAAGTGAGAGAGGCTGCTGGGAAGTGATTTTCTCTCAGAGAGAGTCCAACACCAGCTATGGATCTCTGAGACTTCTTGACCTGACCTATTGTCGAGGCCCAAAGAGGGAGATGAAGCACTGATGGACTGAGCTTGTGAAGGTGTATACTCATGGGAGGAACAAGCATGTGGAGAATGAGAGTTCGTGAGTAGTAAGCGTAAGAAGGCTCCTGGGGAGAATCCTTCTGATTTCTCTGTGTAGTTTTTCTTATAACCTAAGCCTAGTCTAGCATTCCCTTACCTTGGGTGGAGCTTAGTCCTAGCTTGGGGGTGACCCATTGTTGAGCGTGATGAATAGTGAGGTCTAAGGTTGGGAGGTTCGTGGAAGGTCTGCACGTGGTTGGTGGAATTACCATAGTTTCAAAGATAATTATCAGTTTGTGCTTAATATTATGTTTTGCATTCCTATGACGCTTATATGTTATCATGTATTCTGTTGTGCATATGAGTTATTGTTAATGTCCTTGATGATGTATATTAGCAGTAATCATGTACTTACTCTGTATTGTTTGATTAAATCTGTTAATTAGATTTAATATGCATGTTATATATATATATATATA
>JZKD02S1347689.1:125047-145127 GCA_000966675.3 Picea glauca | reverse complement strand
TAGAATCTCTTGTTATTGATTATGCAATTAATTTTAAATATTGAAATGCCTGAAGACAACAATAAGACTTGAAATATATTAACCAATTAGAAATGAGAAAAATAAATAGTTTTACTATATCAAAAAATATTTATTTATTTTCTTATGTTAAACATTACATTTTACAAACAAATTTAAAATATAAAGAAAGTTAATGTCAAATCAATAGCAAACTCATTGCTATAGTCCCGAGGGACTAATAATATGTGATACAAATTTAATTATGTCAAATAAATATATAATTTAATTGAAATCATAATTATAATTATATTATGTAATTATTATAAAAATGAAAGGAATGGAATGAAAACCAATAATAGATCAGATAATGGAGGATGCATGGTCTAATATGCAAGGTAATTAATAAAGTGACCATCGCGCATGTGACATCATCCAGTGGAAACAACTCGTTTAAGATGTGGAGAGGAGAATCCACCTCCCATTGTACCACACCACCTTCAATACCACCTCTTCATCGTGCGCGGTATATAAAGCCAAAAATTTACCATTTATGGGAAATCGCAGGTATTTAGGTTAATAATCATGATATTTATATTTCTATTAATACTCACAGAACTCAAAACATCAAATCCAAACCCCAAAGAAGAGTGAGTCGACCCCGTGAAAAGTTAAAAAAGTACGAGACAATTTATATTCTTGTATACATATTGGAGTAAGTTAACTTGGGAGAAATATTTCCTTTCGAATTTTTATTTTTTTTCAGTCAAAAAAATAGGTCTGAATCCAAGGAAAGTTTGAGAGGTAGTTTGAGTTTCATATAGATAAATGTTTCATACATTTCAGAACCTTAACTCAAAGGTTATTCCCCATTTTAAACCAACCCATATACTCGAAAAATAGATCAAAATTTTGGATTGGCCGAAAATTTAAAAACAAACTGTTAGCACAAGAATTTGCAGCTAGAAGAGGCCTAACTATTAGACTTTGGGGTTTCTGCTAAAGTGTTAACTCCCTCAATGGTAAAGTGCACAACCTACTATACTGCCAAGACACCTAAACACAATGGGTTTGACATTATAAAAGACCACCAACTGCTCTTCACACATTCAAGATTGAAGGCATTGCGTTTTGACATTGCTACCTAAACCTACACATAGGCGCTACCTACAAGCACTACCTAATATTTCTGGCAGAAAATGAATTGTGTAGAGTTATTTTACTAGTTTTTAGTCACTAACTTGAAAATTGGATTCTAAACAATTGAGAAGGAATTTTTGAATACTGGAGGAGGATTTTGTTCATAACATGCCAAATAAAAAAAACCTCTCTCAGTTTTTCAAAATGTGTTATGGTTTGAGAGATATCAGACATAGAAGTGGCACTACCCAACTATTTTACGGCGCTGCCAAATTTCCTATAGCGGTTACGGTTTTGATATTCACCTTGTTGGGAGGTTGCCACATGTCATGGACAGTTCGAATGAATTATCAAGGATAAGTTATATGTCAAGGGACACCTACACCTAAGATTTAGCTCCAGCAAAGGCCTCATGCAATGAGGTGGAGATATTTTATTAATGACTTCCAACAAATTTTTGAAAATTAGCAATTTGTTGGATTTTTGTCTCTTTGATTGTTGCCACCTATCTCCAAGTATTCTAATCTAATGAAGGAGATAGGATTCGACCTCCTAAGTTTATTTGAATGCTATTTTGTATTTAAGGAAGGAGATCTCTTGAGGAAATGGGGTTGGATTCATGATCCAAGAGAGATGAGAAAGATGTAGGAGGCACGTTGCCTGTGATCATTGTAACCCTGAGGAGCTTATGTTTTTGTAAAATTTTTTGTTATTGAAGGTTCATGATATCTGTGTTATCAGATTGTTTCTCTTGTTTTCTTTTCCAATTTGTCTTCTTACTTGAATGAATTTTACACCTTGAGGATCATAGTTGCCTTTAATTAATGGATTCTTGAGCATCTGAGGATATGATGTATTTTGCCTATCAGTCGTTTACATTCAAGTACCTTGAATTCATTTATGCAGAGAGGATCTCTGCCTTATGGATTTTCTTCTTTCTGTTATATTCTTCTTTCTCTATTGAATAAACCTTTATCTGTTATGCAGATTGATTGCATTTAATGAGAAGGGTGTTTTCTTGACTTCATAGCCCAATGGCCCATCATTGATTTACAACAGCTTATTGTCCTTCCCCTTCCTTGTTTTCCTTTTTATTAATCCACAAAACCAATAAAGTATTTTTATATCTATGTTACCAAGCTTACTCTCATTTGCAGTTTGAGAGTGACTCTTGGATTGATAACAAAATTGGTGTCGTTGTCGGGGATGGATTTGAGCAGATTGAAAAACTCCCTGGGAAGAACGACATTGCACAGCTTCAACTTTACATGGTGACTGAAGTTGGACACCTTCAAGACTGCACATTCACCATGGCGACTCCATTGTTTAGAATATGTTGGTGACTCCACTAGGGATGAGAAAAATCAAATGGCTATGAAGGCTATCCTGGCCAGGAGGTTTGCCCCACTCAATTTCTCAGCCATAGATGGTTATCCACATCTTGTGCCTCAAATTGATGAATGGAAAGATATGCTGCCCATATTTTATGAAGGTGATGATGAAAACCCTTTTGAGCATGTTCATGAATTTCATGCTTTGATGCAGCAGCTTGACATCCATCATGAAGATATATTGATGAAAATGTTCATGTATTCATTGGAAGGTGATGCAAGGCAATGGTATAGAACACTCCCTAATTATAGTATTTCCTCTTTTAAGAACTTTCATGATGTTTTTTATTCTCATTGCAAGATAATTTATCCAGTTGAAAGACTTTTTGAGAATTGTTGTGAGGGGTATGCATCATATATTCAAGATTTAGCAAGTGATTCCTCTAGTAGTGATGATGAAGGGGATGATTATAGAGAGAAGGACTTAGATGATGAGTTTCATAATGCTTTTCCTAAATTTGAAGAACAAATGCATCATTCATGTCAAAATCTAGGTCCCCAAGAGAATGATCAATATGGACAATCCATCATTTCCCTTTCTCCTCCTTTTGTCAATTCTTTAATTCAAGAGGTCATCTTAGGTTCAGATTTATTTCATCATGAGAATAATGTTGCAGCTTATCATGAAAAAATTCATAGCTTAGCAGTTGTTGTTGTAATCCCTCCTATTGTTAATGAACCAATGTGCCATGATTTGCCAAGTTTTTATGACTATGAGGATGTTTTCACTAAACAACCAATTGTCCCAGCTATTGTACTAATCCACTCAACCATTAATAGTCAAATGGTCATTGATTCACCTTTGTATGATGATTATGAAGATGATTTCCATGAATAATCTGTTGAATACCTTATATCAGAAAAGTACCCTTCCCATCAAAGAAACAATAACTTGTTTCAACCCTCATGTCATATTTTTGTTGTTGGAAAAAAAGAAGCAGATGATACTCTAAGTTTAGAAGGTGAGAAACTGAGAAATTGGGACCATAAGCCAAGCTATGATGAATATCCCTCACAATTAGAAGATAAGACAGAAGAATGTAGTTTCCCAAACACTTCTAATTATGATGAACTACCCTATCAACCCCCTATTCCTCTTGAAGACACAAGCTCAATTTCATCAATCAACCAAGATCAATTGTCATGTGATCAGATGAGAAAGGTTGAAATTAAAGAAAGACAAGCATCACTAATCCTTTTTCCTAATACACCTGATGACTAGGAGTGGACCAAGGCCATATCCATTGAGGATGAGTAAGAAAATCAACAAGCCATACAACAACCAAGCACAGTGGAGGAAGGACCTAATGCAATACTTTTCCTTTTTACACAAAGCAATGTCGCAGGGGCAAGTATTGATGATGTTTTTCAAGATCCATTTGCAGCCTGTCTACAAGCAGAAAGTGGGCCTAGGATCATTGATTTCTTCAATGGAAAGTGTATTGCCAAATGTTTCTTTGATGTGCCTTCAAGTAAGAATTATCTCTGGTGCTTAAGGAAGCACATTTCAAAGCTTTAAACCATTGAAAAAATGATGAAATGGCTTCATTAGTTGTTTCATGTAACTTGAATGCTTCATTTTCCCAATAATTAGAGTAGGTGTGTGCAATAAGCTTGTTGAACAAGCATCATTTTCATCATTTTTGTCAGTTTCAGTTTTCATTTTCATTTAGTTTCAGTTGAAGGTCACAGATCAAAGAAGATCGCAGAGTTTAAAGGTTGGGAGCAGCCCTAAGATAAGGCACTAAAACTACAAGAGTTCTTAGAGCCTCACAGGAAGGACTCTATCCCCCATGGAGCCTATTTTAGCACAATAATTTTCATCTAGAAGAGGCCTAACTATTAGATTTTTGGGTTTTTTCTAAAGTGTTAACTCCCTCAGTGGTAAAGTGCACAACCTACTATACTACCAAGACACCTAAACACAATGGGTTCGACATTATAAAAGACCACCAACTGCTCTGCACACGTTCAAGATTGAAGGCGTTGCATTTTGAAATTTCTACCTAAACCTACACACAGGCGCAACATAAGTGGTGCTACCTACATGCGCTACCTAATATTTCTGGCAGAAAACGAATTGTGCAGAGTTATTTTACCAGTTTTTAGTCACTAACTTGAAACTTGGATTCTAAACAATTGAGAAGGTATTTTTGAAAAATGGAGGAGGTTTTTGTTCATAACATGCCAAATAAAGAAAACCTCTCTCAGTTTTTCAAAATATGTTATTTTTTGAGAGATATCATACATAGAAGTGGTGCTACCCAACTATTCTACAACGGCATTGCCTAATTTCCTGTAGCGGTCACGGTTTTGATATTTTCCTTGTTGGGAGGTTGCCACATGTCAAGGAGGGTTAGAATAAATTCTCAAGGATCAGTTAGATGTCGAGGGACACCTACATCTAATATTTAGCTCCAGAAAAGGCCTCATGCAATGAAGTGGAGACATTCTATTAATGGCTTCCAACAAATTCCTGAAAATTAACAGTTTGTTGGATTTTTGTCTCTTTGATTGTTGCCACCTATCTCCGAGGCTTAGAATCCAATGAAGGAGATGAGATTCTACCTCCTAAGGTTATTTGGATGCTATTTTCTATTTAAGGAAGGAAATGTCTTGAGGAAATGGGGTTGTATTCATGAGCCAAGAGAGATGAGAAAGTTGTAGGAGGCACTTTGCCTGTGATCATTGTAACCTTGAGGGGCTTCTATTTTGTAAACATTTATATTATTGAAGTTTCATGATATGTGTGTTATCAGATTGTATCTCTTGTTTTCTTTTCCAATTTTTCTTCTTACTTGAATGAATTGTACACCTTGAGGATCATGGTTTCCTTTGATTAATGGATTCTTTAGCATTTGAGGATCTGATATATTTTGCCTATCAGTCACTTTTTACATTCAAGTATCTTGAATTCATTTATGAAGAGAGGATCTCTTCCTTATGGATGTTCTTCTTTGTGTTATATACTTCTTCCTGTATTCAATAAACCTTTATCTAATATGCAGATTGATTGCATTTAATGAGAAGGGTGTTTTCTTGACTCCATAGCCCAATGGCCCATCATTGATTTACAACAACTTACTGTCCTTCCCCTTCCTTGTTTTCCTTTTTCTTAATCCACAAAACCAATCAAGTATTTTTATATCTATGTTACCAAGCTTACTCTCATTTGCAGTCTGAGAGTGACTCTTGGATTGATAACACGAACAACCAAAAAACCTACCCAAAAAATAACTCAGGACAAAAGATTGCTCCTGAATTAGCCCACTCCATACTATATTTTTTAAAAAGTTTTGGAGGCCCGGTCTATTTCACACCACCTCCATGAACCCTCGGGAGAAAGTTGGGGTAACTCAACATCTCTCTCATTTTTTATTTATGTGCATCTCAAGATTTCAAACCTTGTCGACTTCTCTTTCTCATGTCTGTGATAACTTCATGCTTTTATCTCTTGGGATTGAACCAAAAATGGAGGATATCTAGATGTGTGTTCATTGTTCTATGTTATTGTTTATATATAAATAAGTTTTAAATTTATAATAAGATTTTGTATAAATAATTTCTCTGTGTATAAAACTAGCAACAACCATTTTATAAAAGTGGTTGATATACGTCTCTTTGGCGTCATTAGTTTGGAAATGTGAAAAATGACGTCGATTCAACCATTTTTATAAAGTGGTTGTTGCTAGTTCACTCCCTACATGCCTTGGGACAACCATTAATTTATCACATTAATAATTAATGTATTACATTAATGTATATAAATTAATGATCTATTAATATGTTAATGTAATGTATTACATTAATATAATATATATTAATAATCCATTAATGTAATGTATTAATTAATGAATACTTTAATACATTATTTATTTACATTAGTGTATAATCTATCATATTAATATTAATTGATAGATACATTAATAATTTAATATCTTAATTAATCATTAGGTTAATACACTATTAATTAATACATTGTTAAAGTATTAATATACAAAGATATTAAATTAAATGCATCAATAAATATATTAAATACATTAATAAAGTATTAATACACTAATACATTAACAATACATTTCTAATATAGTAATATATATTAAAATATTAATATATTAAAAATTCATTATTACATTACTATAATGTATAAATTAAAGTATTTTAATACATTAATATATTTATCTAAAATGAATACATTTGTTGAAAATGATTATAATTGATTATGGTTGACCATAATCATGGTTTCGGATGGTCATAACTATGAATGGCATTCATATATTAATGTATATTACTTTGTATTAATTTAAATAATTAATATATTAATGCATTTAAAAAAAATACATTACTAAAATATTAATACATTAACAGATGAATAAATTATTAATAAAATAATAAAATAATACATTAATAAGGTAGTAATGCATTACTAAAATATTAATACATTATTCATTTATGTAATTTATGTAATTTATAAATTAAAATAAAAATTTACATTAATGTATAATGCAATGTATTAATTAATTAATACATTAATAATGTAATGTATTAATCAATTAATACATTTATAAAATATTAATTAATACATTGCTAAAGTATTAATGAACTAATACACTAATACATTAATAATACATTATTATAGTCATAAAACAAATAACATTTAATACAATAAATGCATTACTAAAATATTAATTAATACATTGCTAAAATATTAATGCACTAATACACTAATACATTAATAATACATTATTACAGTCATAAAACAAATAACATTTAATACAATAAATGCATTACTAATATATTAATACATTAAAATATTAGTAAAGTATTAATACATGAATAAAATAATACATTAATAAAGTAGTAATGCATTACTAAAGTATTAATACATTATTCATTAATGTAATGTATAAATTAAAAAGAATTTATATATATATATATATATATATATATAATGCAATGTATTAATTAATTAATATATTTATATAAAAATATATTTTTTTTAAGTAAAAAGGGAAGAACCTGTTTATATTATCGTTGCAGAGTTACATAGTCTGTTTACGACACCAGTTGTCTCGCTTAAGCAGGAAACTGAGACAGCTGGACATTCTATGCCATTTGTTTCCAAGCAAACAAAACTATCAGAGTGTTGTCCTACCCGAAGGAAACCAGGACGCCTTGCCATTAAGTTCAGTCTGTGTACTAATAACCTAGTTGTAGCATGACTATAATCTAACTGGGCTAAAACCTTGTTCGGAAACACAAAATAATTGCTAACTAAGAACATCACTGAACCTTTTATCCAGTCGGCTCATCCTCGTCCTCGTGCCTTTGCCATCCTGTAGGAAATGCGTAAGCTTGCGCGCACATAGGGCATTGCCTTTTCGATAGAGTCCTGGAGTGTGCAGCGAACAACATGTCGAGTCGATGGTCGATTCGAGCGATGTGAAATATCTGATCATCCAGCATGCTCCGCATGTCAAATATTAGTGCTAGGTACCCCGGATTGGTGAAAGGATGTTGGTCCTGCTAATCACCCTCAACAGAGGCTAAGGGAAATGGCCCCATTGCTCCTTCGCCTGCATGTGCTTCACTGTCTTGATGTACTTGCCGGTCGATTAGTTGAGTCACCTCCTCCAGAGGTGCACCAGTGGGTGGGTCGTTTTTTCATTTTGCGCAGGATGGTGTCTCTTCCTCAACATAGTAGGTGGTGAATTCCTCTGCCGGGCGAGTTGCACTGGAGCCAAGCGATTTTCCTGAAGGTGAAATCTTGTCGTCAGTGCCAAAATCAGTGAGAGGATTCCAATTATATGGGACTGTGAAAGGAGGGAGCTCCAGATAGCTTTGCATGGCTTCGTCTGGGGTGATCTCTTCCACGTATGCCATTGGAGGCGTTTGAGGTTTCCCAAACTTCCTGTGTCTTTGTGAGGATGCCAGGGCCAATGTCTCCTCGAATTTCTTCTACCTTTGCCTGCGTGATTCAGCTGTGTACCAAGATGTGCTCCTGAGTGGATTTCCTCGTGCTCTGGGCATAATGAAGAACCTGGGGATGTCCAAGGTTCCCTACAGATGGATGGCCCTGCTCCAAAACTCCAGTGGCTCTGCGAAATTCAGCTCTGCATTCGACTCTGTTATATATGAATGACTCGCAATGCTGTCGAGACAGGTGATAAGGAGGAGGACGACGGTAACTGCCATGGCCATTAAGGCTAGTCTCCTAGTGCTCTATTGCACTGTACTATTCACTTGCACAAAGGGCCTCATCTCATGGTTAATGCTACATGAGCTCGTTCCCATTCAATTGTTGAGGGGATGGTCGTCGGTGGTTGTATTAATGGTGTGGCTTGACGTTAACCTGCGTGGCTCAGCTCTGCAATGTGGCACCCCATCTGGGGGTTGTAGATCACTGGTGGATAAGGTTTGGCACCGAGATGAGATGCCTGAGTCTTCCGATGTGTGGGCCTCCCAACAGAAGTGTTCGGTTCCCATTTCGACTCCTTCATTTTCCAGGCAATCTGCTACCCTATTTGTGTCTCATTTCACGTGGGAGGGTGTGATGCTGAGATTGGTTATGAGAAGGCTGCCAAAATCCTCTAGCAGCCCAGAGAGTCGCCAGTTGGGTGAGATTTTTGAAGGATTGCCTCCATGGAGAATCTTGGTGATTAACTGAATAACAATTTGTGAGTCCCCCTCCAAGATAATCTTATGATGGTGTCTGTCAGTAGTTGTTTAGAGACCCCGCAATAAGCATGTTGGCTCTGCCGCATTGTTGGTTGTTTCCCCTAGGAATCTTGCAATGAGACATAGGATCTCGCCATTGGAGTTTCTGAGTGCTGCTCCATAGCCCGCTGGTCCCAGGTTGCCTTTGGAAGCCCCATCGAAGTTTATCTTTATGAAATTAGCTGGAGGGCGGGTCCAGATGGTTGGACTAGTTTGTTGGTGTTTGTGCTTCTTTGATGCTAGTCGATTGATTCGATTGGGCTGCCAACTTTGAAGAATGCAATGTTCCTCTGGGTTGCAATTTAGGTCCTCTATTGTCCAGGATTTACTTTTGATAGTTTCCTTGATTAGGGAGACTATTTTCTCCCAAGTTGTGTCTGGCGTGGAAGCTTTGGAGTGGAAGATTCTTTTGTTCTGTTCTTTCCAGATTTTCCAGAGGATGAATCCTGGTAGGAGCTGCCAGATGTGATTCAGTAGGGGATTGTTGTAGGTGATAAATTCCCAGTTCTCAATTGTGTCATTGATGTTTCTCCAGTGTTGGTTGGATCTGTGCATTATTTGTGCTCCTTGGTCCCAAATCTGCTGGCTGAAGTGGCATCCATTGAAAAGATGTTCTTTGGTTTCCCCTTGCTGGCAGTAGAGGACACAAAAAGAGGGTCCAATAAAGCCTCTTTTTCTAAGGTTGTCCCAAGTTAGGGTTCGGTTATGTACCACAAGCCATAGGAAGGTGGAAACCTTGGGCCAAAGAGCAGGGTTCCATACTTTGTTCCATATGGTCTCCTTATTTTGATCCTGGTGATTACCCTGTAGGAAGTAAGCTTCCTTTATTGAGAAAGAGCCAACTGTGGAGTACCCCCATCTGAGGATGTCCGAGCCTTCTCTATTGGGTATTTTCCAGTGGTTAGCATGGAATTTCTAGTTCTGCAGATTAAAATTCTCTGGGACTCCTAGATCCCGATTAGAGGTTTTCCAATGGTGCCATTGATGTCGTTGTTCCTTGGGTTTCTAGAGGTCTTTCACCCTTAAGGACGTATCCTGGTTGAGGGCTCGTTTGAGAGTGTTTAACTCCTCTAGTTCATCCAGGGGTTTGAATTTCTGCCACGAGTCTTGTCAGAACATGGCGCTTTCTCCATTTCAGACTTCCTAGAAAGCATGATATTGAACCAGTATACGATTTTGCCAGGCTGTGTTCCATATGTTGGAGATCTGAAGACGGTCATTGTGTCTAATGAGTTGATTATCTAGTGTGAGGGGGGTGTACTTCTGCTTCCACATTTGCACCTAGATGGTTGTTGGGGTTTTTGACCATCTCCACCAGATTTTGGCTCCCATTACTTGATTGAGTTTCTCTGGATCACGAAGTCCCAATCCTCCTAGGATTTTTGGCATACAGAGTTTGTCCCAACTTACTAGCGCCCATTTCTTGTTAGGTTGATGACCATGCCAGAGGAAGTTTCGCTGGAGGTTCCTTATGGCTTTGATGACCTGTTTAGGAGTTGCTAGAGTGGTGAAGAAGTAAGTAGGTAGGGCTTGTAAGACGGATTTGAGGAGGACCAGCCTGGAAGCAATGTTAAGAGGTCTGAAGGTCCAGTTGCTTAGTTTGTTAGAGATGTAAAGGATAAGGTTGTACCAGGAAATGGATCTAGCTACCGCGCCCGTGAGAGGAACGCCTAAATAGTTGGATGGAAGGGAGCTCTTGGGTATTCCTAGGAGTCTGGAAATGTGGAGCTATACAGAAGTCGGGGTGTTAAAAAAATATATTTTGGACTTGTCTAGGTTAAGAGACATGTCGAAAGCTTCAGTGAAGTCAGAGAGGATAGAGTTGAGCTTGTTGGCCTCCCAGACCATTGGGGAGTTCAGTAGGAGGGTGTCATCAACAAATTGACTGTGAGAGGGCATTGGTTGGATGTTGTGCAAGGGAAATCCTTTGAGAGAGCCATCTGTGACTACCGACTTGATGTAACGTCCCATGCCTTCCACCATAAGTACAAACAAGAAGGGCGAAAGGGGGTCCCCTTGTCTGATACCTCTGGAAGGTGAAAAAGGCCGGGACGGGACCCCATTCACTAGAATGGAGAAGAAGGCTGAGGAGGTGAGATTTAAGATCCAGTTCACCCAATGCTAGTAAAATCCAAAAGACTCTAAGACAACCTGAAGGTACTTCCAGCTGGCTTTGTCAAAAGCTTTTGAAAGGTCAAGTTTGATTAACATACCTGGAGTCCTTGATGTCTTGAGGGAGTGGATGACCTCGTGAGCCAGGATGACATTGTCCATGATTTGTATTCCTTCTACGTACCCTGCTTGTTCCTTGGAGATGACATGGGCCAATATGGGTTTGAGTCGATTGGCCACCACCTTCGTTATGATTTTGTAGATTACATTGCAGAGGGCGATGGGTCTAAACTTTTTAGGGTTTGTGACCCGTTCTTCTTTCGAAATGAGGGTGAGAAAGGTGGCATTGAGAGCCAGTAGGACTAGGCCTGATGCTCTCGATTCCTCTACCACCTCCCAAACTTCTTCCCTAACCAGGTCCTAGAAATGGTGGAAAAAATCAGTGGTGAACCCATCTGGGCCGAGGGATTTTCCTGGGGGCATTGCTTTTATGGCTTTATCAACTTCCTCTTGGGTGATGGGTTGTGTTAGGGCTGTGTTTTGTTCTGAAGTTACCAGAGAGGGTATGTGTTTGGTGACTCTTTGGATGGCTATCTTTCTGTCCTCCCTGGTTTCTGTTAGAAGGTCCTGGTAGTAGTTTATCAGCTCTGCCTCTATCTGAGAATGTTCTCTGATTGGATTCCCCTGGCTATCCTCTAAGTGGGTTATTTTGTTGATGTGGCGACGGTGAACCATAGCTCTATGGAAGAATTTTGTGTTCTTTTCCCCTTCTTTGAGCCATTGTACTCTGGATTTTTGTTGCCACAAGATTTCCTCTTGCCTTCTTCTCTCTTCTAATTGCGCTTAGAGATTCTCCTCCTCTTTCATTAGTTCAGTGGTCTGGGATCCTGAGATGAAAATTTTTTGTATCTCCACAAGCTTGTTCTCTATGTCCTGTATGCTTTGGAGTATGTTTCCAAAGGTGTTCTTATTCCAGTGTTTCAGTAGCTGCTTGAATTTTTTGAGGCGCTGCTAGAATTTATACATGATGGTGCCATGATCTATTTCTGCCTGTACCCACCAGGATTTTGATAACTGATGGAAATCCGGGTGTGAGAGCCAGAATTTTTCGAAATGGAAGGGTTTGTATTTGGGTGTTTCTCCTGTGTCTAAATTAAAAGCAAGAGCCCAATGATCCGACCTGGATTTTGGGAGAATAAGGATTTCCATATAAGGGCCTTCCTCCATTAGTTCCTCAGTCACCAGGAAGCGGTCTAGACGATAAGCAATGTTTTGGTTTCCCGATCTACGATTGGACTAGGTGAAGATGCCATTGCTATTTTCTATGTATACTAGCTTTAGATGATCAATGAGGGTTTTGAACTTACCACTGTCTTGCTCGGGTTTCTTACTGCCTCCTGTCTTTTCCTCCAGCGACAGGATCATATTGAAGTCGCCTCCTAAGATCCAGTTGTGTGTTGTCACCATAGTCTTGATTAGTGCGATCCGCTCCATGAGTTTATCTTTGTCCTATTGGCTTTGGGGGATGTAAACATTTGTGATGGCCCCTTCCTGATTCGAGCATGTTACCTTGAAGTGGGTCATTATTGTGCCTATAGTTGAGAAGGATTTTCTTATAGTGATGTTGAGTGGGTTCCATAGGATAGCTAGACCTCCTGAGGCTCCTATGGAGTCTATTAATATGGTGTTACATCCTCTCCAGATACGCTGGAAGATGGTTTTAGCTTCGGCCCCCGCACATTTGGTTTCATGTAACATTAAGATGTCTAGGTTTTCTGCTTTGATGTAGTCTCGAAGGATCCTTTGTTTAGATCTACCATTGAGTCCTCTAATGTTCCAAGAAATGATCTTCATCATTAAGAGGGTGGTGTTGGGTGGAGGTATCCCTCCGAGAGCTTGTGGATCTACCATGAGTTTATCATGAGGTTTCCCACCTCCTTGATGACTTGTTGTGTTGTTTTTCGCCCTCTTCTTTTGTTCTCACAGAGTATTCTTTTCGAGCCTAAACCCACGTCCGTGGCTATGCCCAGGCGTGTTGTGGATCCTGCTAAGGAGTTAAGAAAGACTTTGTATACCTTGCATAGTTATTCTTCAGGAAGGGTCTGCAAGTCCTTTTGATTCAGGGCCTCCTCAAGATTTTCTAATCTATGTTTGCTAGATCTCTGTCATCCAGCTGCATTGGGGTGTCTCCATCCCCGTCTCCTCTTTCTTCTGTGTAGATTTCACTACTCGGGCGAGGGGGTGGAGGGTTTTGGATGTCCCCATGGGTCTTTTGTGATTCCTTGTGCGGATCTTGGATTTCCTCATCTTCTGGTAGCTGGTTCAGAATCTCATAGGATTTTTTGGTTGTGATCTTTTGTTTGGGATTTGGGACCTGCTTCCTTGGAGGGTTTTTCTTTTTGGCCGTGACCATGGTGAAGCCATCTTTCTGTATGGTATCATTTTCTTTGGTGGCTTGTTTGATCAGGGGGAAGTCTCTGAAGAGGTGACCATGCTCATGACATCTCCTGCAACAAAAATGGATGTGTTCATAGTCCTGTGTTTGTTGTGAGTCCTCATCCTGGTATTCTAGAGTTACAGCTCCTGGTAGGGCCTTGGAAATGTTCATGTAGACACAGATCCTAGCGTATGAAGTGTATTTTCTCTGCCTTGTGGCTTCTGATGATTTGACATATTGGCCTAATGTGTTTCCTATGCCCATGAGAATCTCTTCCAGCAAG
The DNA here is from genome assembly GCA_000966675.3 of Picea glauca. Lineage (NCBI taxonomy): Eukaryota > Viridiplantae > Streptophyta > Pinopsida > Pinales > Pinaceae > Picea > Picea glauca. The sequence continues at coordinate 131,050 of JZKD02S1347689.1, read as the reverse complement.
AACTCTTGCAGTAAGGAATATAGACGAATCCATATAGGAGCCATAGTGAAATCCTCCTTGTCTGGGCTGAATCTTTTAGTTTAGAAGCGCAAGAATAACCCTGCGGAGTTGTAGAAGTATGGCCCGTTCAAGTTCTCAAATATCCTGTCTCTGTCTTCTGGATTGTACAGGATGATTGTGAAGAAACCTTTGGAGCTATGTTGGACCTCATAGTCTCCTTTGGGGTTCCATCAGTGTTTTTATCCATTTTTTTAGATCTCTTTCTAATTGCCAAAGGCCCAGGAACTTGCCAATGAGGGCGTGTTCCCTCATAAATTGGGTATGTTCCCCTACTCTGGTTGAGCTTATGAGGTATCTCGGCATTTTGTCCATTTGTGGAATGCATTTGCCTAGCTCCCACCCTCGAGGTGATTTTGGATGGGACATGCTAGCTTCCGTCTCCATATTCTTCATGAGGCCTTGTTCTTTGGCCAGAAGCCGGTCGTGTATCTGCAAGGGCAGCTCAAACGAGGGGCATTAGGTTTTGTTCATCACATTACAACATTAGGTTTTGTCACATTGTCGTGAAATTAGGTTTTGTCACATTGTCATGACATTAGGTTTTATCACATTGCGACGAAAAGGAAATGTTCATTCGTTTGCGACGATAGGGAAATGTTCATCAAAATGCGACGTTCATTTATGTTCTTCACATTACGACGATAGGGGAGCGTTCATAATACTATGACGATAGTGCTATGTCATAACATTGTGATCATCATATATGTTCGTCAAATTACGATCGACATGTATGTTTGTCACATTGTGACGTTCATATATGTTCGTCACATTGCGACATTACCATTTTTGGCATTACTACATTGCAATGTTGATTATGTTTTGATAATCACATTGCAACATTATGTTTTGTTTGTCACATTATGACATCAACTTTTATACATCAGATGACATTATAAGGTTATGGTCATCAAATTACGACGAAGGGTTTTTGTTTGTCACATTATGGCATTGGAATAAGTTTGTCACTCTCTGATAGAGGTGATATGTTCATCAAATTATGAGATCAGGAAGCGTTTGTCTCATTGCAATGTTGGTCTATGTTGGTCACATGATTACGTTAGGTTGTGTACATCACATTGTGAAAATGGGTTGTGTTCATACCATTTTGACATTTGGAAAGACAATGCGACGTCAAGATATGTGTGTTAGATTGCAATGTGAGGATATGATTTCACATTGCAACAACAGGGCAATGTTTGTCACATTATGACATACGTTTAAGTTCGTCACATTATGATGAAATGGATATATCATCAGATTGCGACGACAGGGCTATCTTCATCACATTTTGATCAACGTATATGTTTGTCACATTGCAATGAGAAGGAAATGTTCATCACATTGCAAAGAAAAAAAAATGTTCATTACATTGTGATGATAGGAAAATGTTCATCACATTGTGATGACAAGGAAGTGCTCATCATACTGCGATGAAAAGGCTAAGTTCGTCACATTGCAAAGTTCATATATGTTCATCACATTCTGAAGTCCATATATGTTCATCACATTCAGACGTTACTATGCTTGGTATATTACAATGTTCCTATGTTTGACACATTGCAATGTATGGAAATGTTGTCACATAGTGACATTAGGATATGTGTGTCACATAGAAAGGAGAGGAAATGTACATCACACTACAATGAGAAGACGATGTGCAAAACATTGTGACGCTTGTAATCATTCATTAGATTGCGACATAACTATCCACATTGGGATGGCATGCCTATGTTCATCAAATCATGACGTCAATTTATGTTCATCACATTGCAACATTAATATGTTCAATAGATTGCAACATTACTATGTTCATCATATTGTAATGTGTTCTTCCCATTATGATGTTTGGAAAGGTCTATCACAGTGTGATGTCAGGATATGTGTGTCAGATTGAAACGTGATGATATGTTGTCACATTGCGATGATACGACAAGGTTCGTCACAATGTGATGATAAGGCTATGTTCATCAGATTGTGATGATAGGGCTACTTCATGACATTGTGATTGATATATATGTTTCTCACATTGTGATGATAGGGAAATATTTATCACATTACGGTGACAAGGAAATTTTCATCACATTGCGACGTTAATTTATATTCATCACAATGCGATGACATGGCAATGTTCGACATACTATGATGATAGGGATATTTTAATCACATTGTAATCATCATATATCTTCGTCACATTGTGACGTCCATATATGTTCGTCACATTAAGACATTACGATGTTTGGTAGATTGCAACATCTCTATGCTCAAAATATTGTGACGTTTGGAAATGTTGTCATTGGGATGTTACATTTATTTCGACATTGGGATGACATGCCTATGTTCGTCAAATTGTGATGTCAGTTTATGTTCATCACAATGCAATGTTACTATCTTCAATAGATTGAAACATTATTATGTGCGCCATATTACAACATTACAATGTTTGTCAGTGTGTGATGTTACTATGTTTGACACATTGCAACATTACTATGTTCACCATGTTGTAACTTCGGGTTTTGTTCATCATGTTTCAATGTCAGGGCATGTTCATCACATGAAAAGGTTGGTTTTTGTTCGACACATTATGAAAAGGAAGTTTTAGTGAAGTTTAAAAAAACAAATCTAGCAAAGTGTTTCCTTTGTGAAAAATATAGAAACTTTGAACCGATGTGACATATTACTTATAGAGAAACATAGAATCATATGTGTTCTAAGGTCCTTGATAACATATGATCTTGAACTATAAAATCTATCCCTTCCAAATAAGCATACATAAAATAAGAGTATGCATTTTGGCGTTGCAAATTGCAATTGTCATTAAAATAAAAAGGAAGGGGTTAAAAAAATAATTATGGTTTATAGTAGTTAAATATTTAACTGAAATCCATTTATAACTAACTAACTGAAATCCATTTTAAGAGACATTTAGTTTAAAATTTAAAATATTGTTTTCTTCTTGATATAATATATTTTTATTTTACATTTGATTATCCTTAAACACTTTTTATTATTAAAAATTAAATAATATAATTATTTAAACATTAGATTAAATTATACATTAATCTAATGTATTAATCATAAAATGTATTAAAGTTCTTTATTAACTAATACACTACTAAAGTATTAATATACTATTAAATTATTAAATTATTATTAGGTCAACCCTAATTAAATTTTGTATTTATTTATGTTAACTGTAACATTTCATAATAAATAGAAGCTAAAGGAACATTGGTAAGGATTTTATAATTCAAGTGATGTAATAAAAGAACAACTTGAGTGAGCCTAATGGTTAAGAACATGTGTTTTCTAACAACTAATCTATATATTGCAATTAATTTATTTAAAACATTTATGAACTTAGCAATTTCTTTCTTAGAATGTGTAGCTTTCACCATAAATTATTATGCTCTTGAATTTTTCTATATGTCATTTTTTAAGGAGGGATAATTGCCAAAATAGAGTTGGTCTTTAAACTAATGACTTTCTTACCCAAAACTAATCTTTATTATTCTTATTTACAACTTCACCCCAAAAAAAATCAAACTTTTAATAATCAAATAAAAATACATTAGATATTGATATTGATATATATGTTTATATATTTTTCAACTAACCCTTATAAAAATTAAGAGGTCGATTTTAATGAGCTTTACTTCTCATTACGAAGTTGTAAAACATTATAAATTAATATTAATAATTTAAATTATAAATATAGTAATATAATTGTCTATATTAACATTATAGATTAATATTAATAATTTAAATTATAAATATAGTAATATAATTGTTTATATTAACATTATACATTAATATTAATAAATTAAATTATAAATATAGTAATATAATTGTCTATATTAACATTATAGAAGGAATTTGTATCTTATTTTTACTTGATTTTTTTCCAAGTTTTTCTGTGAAGGGTTTGAACTTTGTACTCATCTCCAGCACCCAAATGCTAAGCCTCACCACCACCAGCTAAAACAAAATTACAGTCCATATGAATAGAGAAAAATATATATTACTCTGACAAAAGAGGCGTCCTCGCTCACACACCTCTTTCCAGATAGTCCTTATACGTTTTCATTTCATTTCATATTCAAGAAGGATAAAATTCCATGAAAAAAAAATAAAAAAATTAAAGTGTGCATTGATCCCCAATATATAAAAGTGGGTAAGTGAATTCCATCCCTATAAAGTCCAAATAAATGTCTACACTCTCGAGAAGGGTGACTGGGAGCAAAGAGTGAACCTCTGGTTTGACCCTTTGAAGATCACAGTAAATGGTGAAACAAAAACCAACACAAATATGCTTTCGATAAATTTGACCTACTGCAAAAAAAAAATCTATAAAAACATTAAGCAAGCAATGAAGCATCGATTCAGCCGATATAAAATAAGTTATAAAAATAACTGGTATAAAATGATAAAGTCAGTAATATTGGTTTCATTTCATTTATAAAATAAAATGTACGACATACCTTAAACTGTAATAAAACAAAATGAAATACATATTTTATTGACATAGTAGTAGATACCTCAATTCTTATAAAATAGAATCGAATACAGTGCTGAAATTACATGGCGCTGCATTAAATAATCTCGTAAACAAAAACGGAGACATTAACCAAAATTATAAACGAAATAAAGGCTTTCGTGTGTGATCGAACAATGAGTTTTGATCGATCATTGAATCGATCACAAGGGAATCTGCATCCCGACCCGCGGTTGTATGACCATACTTTGAGGAGTTCAGGGGCAATTGTTGTTCCACCTTTTCTTGTTCGATAACAGGCAGCCCTTTGAGCGACATAAGACCTCAAGCGACACCACTGTAGCTACATGCAAAGCCTACTTTGCACCGCCCCATACGCCATTAAACTGAAGAGTATCAGATGGGGGAACTGCACATCAGATGGGGGAACTGCAGCAATGGCCTTCCCCACCAGATTGTTATAGTCTTCTACCCTCGGCGATATAATATGAAACGCGTGGACAACCATAAAACGAAACGCGCAGATAGGTGAGGAAAGCAGAAAAATGAAAGGAAATCCAAACGTGGTAATTCCAAAGGTTAATTATTTAAATGTGGCAATAATAAAGCGATATAGTAATTTCTTAATATGATTAGGTAAATGTTAAAAAGTAAACAGGTTAACGGATATATTCAAAAATACAACGAAATTATGAAGAGTAAATCACATTCATTGATTTGGGAGGACGACTAAGAATATGTGCATCAGCAATTGTTAGCCATTAAATTATAATTTTAGATGAAAAGGTGATTAATTGTGCCCATTACCATTAAGTGTACACCTTTCAGTGTAATAATATCTTCCTAAATAACTTATAAAGTGATCCCACCATATCAACTAGAGAGATAGATGTACCAAACTAACTAATGGTGTAGATTCTTAGCTCCTGGCAACTGCCAGATTGAGAGAAAAGGCCAAACGTATAACTTCAAATATTGGATGGAGGCCATCTTCCGGACTTACTACAACCTTGAGAGTGAATATTATTGGGCATCATACTTGGGATTATCGATTGCAATCATATTGACAAAATAACCTACATCGATTAGTTTAGTAGTGGAACCGTGGCAGGTTTTGAGTGTGGTAAGTTCAAGGATTCATCTACTATATTTTTCTTTGTTATATTTAGAGGGTGTTGTTGCTATGGCCAAAAAAACAGTAGAGGATGTTGATGCTAAGGCTGAAACAACATAAATTGAAAGTTTGGCTTTATAATGAAAAAAAAAAATGACAAAATGAACCTCATATGATAGGGGTTTTGTAAAAGATCAATTATTGTAAGAAATACATTAGCTATGGAACCGTGGCAGGTTTTGAGTGTGGTAAGTTCAAGGATTCATCTACTATATTTTTCTTTGTTATATTTAGAGGGTGTTGTTGCTATGGCCAAAAAAACAGTAGAGGATGTTGA
>JZKD02S1347689.1:113235-125037 GCA_000966675.3 Picea glauca | reverse complement strand
TAATTAATACATTTACATTATTAATATATTAATATTTTAATATGGATTACTACATTAGAAATGTATTGTTAATGTATTAGTGTATTAATACTTTATTAATGTATTTAATATATTTATTGGTGTATTTAATTTAATATCTTTATATATTAATACTTTAACAATGTATTAACATAATGATTAATTAATGCATTACATTATTAATGTATCTATAAATTAATATTAATATGATATATTATACACTAATGTAAATAAATAATGTATTAAAGTATTTATTAATTAATACATTACATTAATAGATTATTAATATATATTATATTAATGTAATACATTACATTAATATATTAATAGACCATTAATTTATATACATTAATGTAATACATTAATTATGAATGTGATAAATTAATGGTTGTCTCAAGGCATGTAGAGAGTCAACTAGCAACAACAACTTTATAAAAATGGTTGAATCGACGTCATTTTTCAAATTTCCAAACTAATGACGTCAGATAGACGTATATCAACCACTTTTATAAAATGGTTGTTGCTAGTTTTATACACAGAGAAATTATTTATATAAATTCTTATTATAAATTTTAAACTTATTTGTATATAAACAATAACATAGAACAATGAACACACATCCAGATATCCTCCATTTTTGGTTTAATCCCAAGAGATAAAAGCACCAAGTTATCACATACACAAGAAAGAGAAGTCGACAAGGTTTGAAATCTTGAGATGCACATAAATAAAAAAAGAGAGAGACGCTGAGTTACCCCAACTTTCTCCCGAGGGTCCGTGGAGGTGGTGTGAAATAGACCGGGCCTTCAAAACTTTTAAAAAAATATAGTATCGAGTGGGATAATTTGGGAGCAGTCTTCTGTCCTGAGTTATTTTTTGGGTAGGTTTTTTTGTTGTTCGTGTTATCAATCCAAGAGTCACTCTCAGACTACAAATGAGAGTAAGCTTGGTAACATAGATATAAAAATAATTGATTGGTTTTGTAGATTAAGTAAAAGGAAAACAAGGAAGTGGAAGGACATTAAGCTGTTGTAAATCAATGATGGGCCATTGGGTTATGGAGTCAAGAAAACACCCTTCTCATTAAATGCAATCAATTTGCATATCAGATAAAGGTTTATTGAATAGAGGAAGAAGAATATAACACAAACAAGAACATCCATAAGGAAGAGATCCTCTCTACATAAATGAATTCAAGATACTTGAATGTAAACAGTGACTAATAGGAAAAATACATTAGATCCTCACATGCTAAAGAATCCATTAATCAAAGGAAACCATGATCCTCAAGGTGTACAATCCATTGAACTAAGAAGAAAAATTGGAAAAGAAAACAAGAGATACAATCTGATAACACACATATCATGAACCTTCAATAAGAGAAATGTTTACAAAAACAGAAGCCCCTTAGGGTTACAATGATCACAGGCAAAGTGCCTCCTACAACTTTCTCATCTCTCTTGGCTCATGAATCCAACCCCATTTCCTCAAGAGATCTCCTTCCTTAAATAGAAAATAGCATCCAAATAACCTTAGGAGGTCGAATCCCATCTCCTTCATTGGATTCTAAGCCTAGGAGATAGGTGGAAACAATCAAAGAGACAAAAATCCAACAAACTGCTAATTTTCAGGAATTTGTTGGAAGTCATTAATAAAATGTCTCCACCTCATTGCATGAGGCCTTTTATGGAGCTAAATATTAGGTGCAGGTGTCCCTTGACATCTAACTGATCCTTGATAATTTATTCTAACCCTCCTTGACATGTGGCAACCTTCCAACAAGGTGAATATCAAAATCGTGATCGCTACAGGAAATTAGGTGGCACCGCTATAAAATAGTTGGGTAGTGCAACTTCTATGTCTGATATCTCTAAAACCATAACACATTTTGAAAAACTGAGAGAGGTTTTTTTTGTTTGGCATGTTATGAACAAAAACCGCCTCCATTTTTCAAAAATACCTCCTCAATTGTTTAGAATCCAAGTTTCAAGTTAGTGACTAAAAACTTGTAAAATAACTCTGCACAATTTGTTTTCTGGCAGAAATATTAGGTAGCACCTGTAGGTAGCACCACTTATGTTGTGCCTATGTGTATGTTTAGGTAGAAATGTCAAAACACAACACCTTCAATCTTGAACATGTGCAGAGCAATTGGTGGTCTTTTATAATGTCAATCCCATTGTGTTTAGGTGTCTTGGAAGTATAGTAGGTTGTGCACTTTACCACTAAGGGAGTTAACACTTTAGCAAAAACACAAAACTCTGATAGTTAGGCCTCTTCTATCTGAAACTTTTTGTGATAACATAAGCTCTATGGGGGATAGAGTCCTCCCTGTGAGGCTCTAAGAACTCTTGTAGTTTCAGTGCCTTATCCTAGGGATGATCCCAACCTTTAAGCTCTGCAATATTCTTTGATCTGTGACCTTCAATTGAAACTAAATGCAAATGAAAATAGAAACAGACATAAATGATAAAAATGATGCTTGTTCAGCAAGCTTATTGCACACACCTACTCTAATTATTGGGAAAATGAAGCATTCAAGTTACATGAAACAACCAATGAAGCCATTTCATCATTTTCTCAACTGTTTGAAGCTTTGAAATGTGTTTCCTTAAGCACCGGAGATAATTCTTACTTGAAGGCACATCAAAGAAACATTTTGCAATACACTTTCCATTGAAGAAATCAATGATCCTAGGCCCACTTTCTAATTGCAGACAGGCTGCAAATGGATCCTGAAAAACATCATCAATACTTTCCCCTGTGACATTGCTTTGTGTAAAAAGGAAAAGTATTGCATTAGGTCCTTCCTCCACTATGCTTGGTTGTTGTATGGCTTGCTGATTTTCTTATTCATCTTCAATGGATATGGCCTTGGTCCACTCCTGGTCATGAGGTGTATTAAGAAAAAGGCTTAGTGATGCTTGTCTTTCTTTAATTTCAACCTTTCTCATCTAATCACATGCAATTGATCTTGGTTTCTTGATGAAACTGAGCTTGTGTCTTCAAGAGGTATAGGGGGTTGACAGGGCAGTTCATCACAATTAGAAGTGTTTGGGAAACTACATTCTTCTGTCTTATCTTCTGATTGTGAGGGATATTCATCATATCTTGGCTTATGGTCCCAATTTCTCAGTTTTTCACCTTCTAAACTTAGATTATCATCTTCTTCTTCTTTTTTAGCAACAAAAATATGACATGAGGGTTGAAACAAGTTATTGTTTCTTTGATGGGAAGGGTACTTTTCTGATATAAGGTATTCAATAGATTGTTCAAGGAAATCATCTTCATAATCATCATACAAAGGTGAATCAATGACCATTTGACTATTAATGGTTGAGGGGATTAGTACAATATCTGGGACAACTGGTTGTTCAGTGAAAACATCCTCATAGTCATCAAAACTTAGCAAATCATGGCACACTGATTCATTAACAATAGGAGGGATTACAACAACAAATATTAAGCTATGAATTCGTTCATGACAAGCTGCAACATTATTCTCATAATGAAATAAATTTGAACCTAAGATGACCTCTTGAATTAAATAATCGAGAAAAGGAGGAGAAAGGGAAATGATGGATTGTCCATATTGATCATTCTCTTGGGGACCTAGATTTTGACATGAATGGTGCATTTGTTCTTCAAATTTAGGAAAAGCATTATGAAACTCATCATCTAAGTCCTACTCTCTATAATCATCCTTTTTGTCATCACTACTAGAGGAATCACTTGTTGAATCTTGAATATATGATGCATACCCCTCACAACAATTCTAAAAAAGTCTTTCAACTGGATAAATTATCTTGCAATAAGAATAAAAAACATCATGAAAGTCCTTAAAAGAGGAAATACTAGAAGCAGGGAGTGTTCTATACCATTTCTTCACATCGCCTTCCAATGAATACATGAACATTTTCATCAATATATCTTCATCAAAGATGCTTCATCAAAGCATGAAATTTATGAATATGCTCAAAAGGGTTGTCATCATCACCTTCATAAAATCTGGGCAGCATATCTTGTCATTCATCAATTTGAGGCACAAGATGTGGATAACCATCTATGGCTGAGAAATTGAGTGGGGCAAACCTCCTGGCCAGGATAGCCTTCATAGCCATTTGATTTTTCTCATCAACAACGGAGTCACCAACATATTCTAAACAATGGAGTTGCCATGGTGAATGTGCAGTCTTGAAGGTGTCCAACTTCAGTCACCATCTAAAGCTGAAGCTGTGCAATGTCGTTCTTCCTAGGGAACTTTTCAATTTGCTCAAATCCGTCCCCGACAACGGCGCCAATTATGTTATCAATCCAAGAGTCACTCTCAGACTGCAAATGAGAGTAAGCTTGGTAACATAGATATAAAAATACTTTATTGGTTTTTTGGATTAAGAAAAAGGAAAACAAGGAAGGGGAAGGACAATAAGCTGTTGTAAATCAATGATGGGCCATTGGGCTATGGAGCCAAGCAAACACCATGCTCATTAAATGCAATCAATTTGCATATCAGATAAAAGTTTATTGAATAGAGGAAGAAGAATATAACACAAAGAAGAACATCCATAAGGCAGAGATCCTCTCTGCATAAATGAATTCAAGGTACTTAAATGTAAACAGTGACTAATAGGCAAAATACATCATATCCTCATATGCTCAAGAATCCATTAATCAGAGGCAACTATGATCCTCAAGGTGTAAAATTCATTCAAGTAAGAAGATAAATTGGAAAAGAAAACAAGAGATACAATCTGATAACACAGATATCATGAACCTTCAATAACAAAAATGTTTACAAAAACAGAAGCCCCTCAGGGTTACAATGATCACAGGCAAAGTGCCTTTTACATCTTTCTCATCTCTCTTGGATCATGAATCCAACCCCATTTCCTGAAGAGATCTCCTTCATTAAATAAAAAAATAGTATTCAAATAACCTTAGGAGGTCAAATCCCATCTCCTTCATTGGATTCTAAGCCTTGGAGATAGGTGGCAACAATCAAAGAGACAAAAATCAAGAAAACTACTAATTTTCAGGAATTTGTTGGAAGTCATTAATAAAATGTCTCCACCTCATTGCATGAGGTTTTTTCTGGAGCTAAATATTAGGTGTAGGTGTCCCTTGACATCTAAATAATCCTTGAGAAATCATTCGAACCCTCCTTGACATGTGGCAACCTCCCAACAAGGCAAATATCAAAACCGTGACCGCTACAGGAAATTAGGCAGCGCCGCTATAAAATAGTTGGGTAGAGCCACTTCTATGTCTGATATCTCTCAAACCATAACACATTTTGAAAAATTGAGAGATGTTTTTATTATTTGGCATGTTATGAACAAAAATCTCCTCCAGTTTTCAAGAATTCCTTCTCAATTGTTAAGAATCCAATTTTCAAGTTAGTGACTAAAAACTAGTAAAATAACTCTGCACAATTCATTTTCTGCCAGAAATATTAGGTAGCGCTTGTAGGTAGCGCCACTTATGCTGTGCCTGTGTGTAGGTTTAGGTAGCAATGTCAAAACACAATGCCTTCAATCTTGAATGTGTGCAGAGCATTTTGTGGTATTTTATAATGTCGAACCCATTGTGTTTAGGTCTCTTTGAAGTATAGTAGGTTGTGCACTTTACCACTGAGGGAATTAACTCTTTAGCAGAAACCCAAAACTCTGATAGTTAGGCCTCTTCTAGCTGCAAATTCTTTTGCTAACAGTTCGTTTTTAAATTTTCGTCTTATCCAAAATTTTGATCTATTTTCCGAGTATCTAGGTTGGATTAAAATGGGGCATAACCTTTGAGTTAAGGTTCTGAAATGTATGAAACATTTACCTATACGAAACTCAGACTACCCCTGAAAATTTTGTTGGATTCAGGCCTATTGTTTTGACTGAAAAAAAAAAAATCGAAAGGAAATATTTCTCCCAAGTTAACTTCAATATGTATACAAGAATATAATCTGTCTCGTACTTTTTTAACTTTTCACGGGGTTGACTCACTCTACTTTGGGGTTTGGATTTGATGTTTTGAGTTCTGTGAGTATTAATAGAAATATAAATATCGTGACATGTTCACCTTTTGGTTGCAAAACATGTGATGAGGTACCTTAAGGGTACAATAGATTGTGGTCTCATTTATGATGGAGATCATGATTTCACATTAAGTGGATATACTGATGCAGATTGGGCAGGAAGTGTTTCTGATAGGAAAAGCACTTCAGGATGTTGTTTCAGTTTGGGATCAGCCATGATCTCATGGTAGAGTAGGAAGCAATCTATCATTTCTCTCAGCACAGCGGAAGAAGAATACATTGTTGCATGTTCTGCCAGCTACGAAGCTATATGGCTTCGAAAGTTGCTGACCAGTCTATTTGACCTAGATATGGAAGCAACCACGATCCTATGTGACAACCAAAGCTACATAAAGATGACAAAAAATCATGCATTCCATGACAGGTCAAAGCACATAGAGATCTGATATCGTTACATCCGTGACATGGTACCGATAGGAGCCATAAAGCTCCAGTACATTAGCACGGATGAACAGGTTGTTGATGTGTTGATCAAGCCTCTATCTCGTATAAAGTTTCAGCACTCTCGAGACAATCTTGGTATAGTTCGAAAGGAACTTCCTCTAAAGGGGGAGTATTTTATGTGATGAGACATCTCTTGCTTCCGGCCAGATGGTTTTGACGTAAAGCAAGATGTTGTGATGTGACTAGCACTATGCTTTCGGCTGCATAGCTGTGACGTAAAGCAAGTCTAGTATCCTGCTTCCGACCTGATGGTTGTGATGTAAAGAAGGATAAGTACCTTGCTTCTGACCTAATGGTTGTGATATAAAGTAATATGATGTCATGAGACTAGCACTGAGCTTCCAGCTAGATAGTTGTGACATAAATCCAGTCTAGTATCTTGCTTCCAGCTTGATTGTTGTGATGTAAAGCAGGACGAGCATCTTGCTTCCGGCTTGGCAGTTGTGATGTAAAGCAAGACGATGAGATGAGACTAGCACTGTGCTTCCGGCTGGATAGCTGTGACGTAAAGCTAGTCTAGTATCCTCCTTCCAGCTTGATTGTTGTGACGTAAAGCATGATGAGTGATGCAGACCTATTGGCCCTCGATCCAAGATCTTCTCACATGATTGTTCTTTATCTTCTTGAGCTGAGATCTTCTCACAGGATTGTTCTTTATCTTCTTGAGCCGGATCGGCTCTTTCAACTCCTTACTAGAATCTCAATTTCAGTCGATCCACAGGTCCTTTCAGAAGCTCTCCTGTGCAAACAACACTAGGTGCAAGCTCCTCCCTTTCATGTGACCACAACACTATGACCAAGGCCCAATTCCAAAGGAGCTTGTCAAAACTCGCGATTTCGTGAGTTGTGACTCCCGACTCTTCCTTCTCAATCTCGTGATATCCAAGATTACGAAATGGGTATAGCTCCCCTCTGTTAGCGCCCTCCACGCATGACCACTGGCTAATATTAACGCTAGCTCCTCTCACTACTCGTCACTTCGCAAGTTGTGGCATTCGACCTTGGCACCTTCCTTTCATGAAACCCCGAGAAGCGATGTTGACTTTTATCCTCGCGTTCTCGCTACTCACGACCTCGCAAGTTTCAATGTCGAGCTCTCATGCTCTTATCTCGCAAATCCCCGAGATGCGAGAAGTCAATGGAGTATTGACTCCTTCCTCCAGGCGACGCATGTTCACCTGCCAATCACGTGGGCCCCACCTTATGGTTATGCCACGTGTCCCTCGTGCCCAACTTTGGCACTTCACGACTTCACTTCCCGAAGCACTACCTCCTTTATATCCCGACACCCAAAGTGTCGAGATCCTGAACTCCTCGCTACTCCTTATCGCAACTCGCGACTTCGGGACTTTCGGGACAAAAGTCTCGACTTCCTATCCACCGATATGTAAAAATGCTGAAATTACGACACGTCGTCAACGTGGGTCCCACAACGAAACTTCCCGCCTTTTTTGGAGTTTCGGACTTCATGACTTCGCGAATCCTGACGCTAAGCTTTCAGTTCTTCAACCCATGAAACCCTAAAATGAGATTACGTGGGCGATCTAATGGCCCCTGTTGGATCAGATTCTATGGTTGTCCTAGCTCCTTCGCGATTTCGCCACTCGCGACTTGGAGCATCCAATCTTTGGGCTCTCACCTTGTGAACCTCCGAGTTCGCGAGATCCCTTGATCTCTGCCACCTGTCCCCCTCCAATGGAAGGCTGCGATTCTCTCACGACTTCGCCACTCGTGAAGTCGAAGGACTTCCCTTTCTAGCCTCCGATGTCTAAATCCCCGATATGGGTGATCTCGCGACACGTGTCCTCCTTCTAACAGACGACTCATATTCTTTCGCTATTTCGGGACTTCACCTTTCGTAGCCTCGTGAATCTTGATGTAAAGGTTTTAAACTGTAACTCCCCTGCTCCTCTACAAGATCTGACGGCTCTCAGAACTTCGTGAATTCTCCATGGAGAATTTCGACCGTCCAATTTCGCCTTGACGATTCCTGCGAAATGAACAAAGTGTTCCTTCACGAAACTTATCCACCTACAAAACAACGTCGCTACGCCTTCTTACAACACTTCAAGGCACTAGCCCTCTTGAGCTTCTCTTCGACAACTTCAAAAAATCTATCTCTTCTGAGCTTTCTCCACAACTCGAGTCTTCAAAAAGACTCCTGCACACACTCCCTGCGGTAATTCTTCAAATACTTCCAAGTATTTGAACCTCTTCGACTCTGCGCACTCCCTGCGACAATAGTCCTTCAACAACTCCCTCGGGTTGTAACTCTGAGACTTCACTCGGCCTGCACACTCCTTGCACGGCTCCTATGCTTAACTTTCACTTCTGTGAGAATGAGAGCAATGTTATCCCTCTTGAGCTTGCAGAGATGAACTCTGACTTCTGTCAACGCACACCTTGTGGACAATTTCACTGCACTCCTTGTAGGAAAACTCTTTCTTAGACAAAGAAACAATTGAAACTCATTCCCTTACTCTCCCTCTCTTTAGATTTCAGACATTAAATATGAAATCATACATTCATGCATCAAAGCAAATGCATAACAGAGAGTAAACCAACATATATAAATCAACATGTACAAACACAGAAAGCAATTGAACACCATGAGTCTGAACTAAAGATCTTTGTATTAATCCAAAACTTTTGTACATGGGTTTTTACTCTACACATCTCTCTGCTTCTTCTTCTCTATGCTCTGTTCGATTTATTATGTTGCTAATGTTACAATGATACAAGTGAGGGTGTCTATATCCATTTTTCTTCTGGCTCCTAAAACTGTCTAATCTAAGAATTTAAGTCTACCTACTTACATTTACTAGCATAAATGCTTCTTAATCCTTCAGACAAGAGCGGGACGCTCAAGGTATGATCATAATCTACAAGTATGCCCTTTCTTAATTGTCTTATTTAAGTTTGGCGTATCCACTTCAAAACAGTTCAAACAATTCATCATGTGCCAAAATGCGTCGGCGTTTGTCCCACGCTCACTTGTTGTTGGCGATGCTCCTGCATTATACTCCCTCGCTTGAAAATTTTCATGGGCTCCTTTCCATGAGCTATCACATGGTCTATCCATGATTTTGGATCTCTATTTCATTTTCTCAGCTGGCATCTTCAACTAGATGTCCCTTCCACTTGACCAAGTATTCAAAATATTCCCTTCGCCTGGCCCTCTCACTAACTCTTTTGTCCAGTATGCTTTCCATTTGTGGTTCTTCTGCAACTAGCATATTTTTTTCCCACTGAACCTCTGTTTGTTCACTATCTGCTCCAGCTTTGTATGGGTACAAATTTGATATGTTGAATATCGTAGAAATTCCGATCCCATCGGGTAATTCAATCTCATAAGCATTTGCCCCAAATTTCTTCAAGACCTTACATGGTCCAATTTTCTTCATTTTCAGTTTATTGTATGTTCCTCTCGGGAACCTTTCCTTTCTCAAGTGTGCAAGAATCAAATCACCAACTTCAAATTGAAGTTTTCTTCTATGTTGATCTGCTCTGCGCTTATACTCTTGGCTCGAGTTTTTCAATCGCTTCGTCACCTGGCTGTGAAGTTCCTTCATTGCTTCGGAAAAATCTTTTGCACTAGCACTTCTTATCTCATCCTGTCCTGAATCCCTTAGTTCAGATACTCCTCTTGGTTGTGTCCCATAAACAATTTGGAATGGACTCTGCCCTATGCTTCTATTGATTGAATCATTGTAAGCAAATTCCGCCTGTGGCAGAATATTGTCCCACTGACTGTGGTGTTCTGTCACCAAGCTCCTCAACAAGTCTCCCAAACTTTTGTTGACAAATTCTATATATCCATCCATCTAAGGATGATAAGCTGAACTGAACGAGAAGTTTTTTCCCAACTTTTTCCATAAGGTTCTCCAGAAGTGTCCCACAAAATTGGTGTCTCGATCCAAAACTATGCTCCTTGGTAAGCCATGAAGTCGAATGACCTCTTTGAAAAACAGATTCACAATGTGAGTTGCGTCATTGGTTTTCTGACACAGTATGAAGTGTGCCATATTAGAAAATATATCCACCACCACAAAGATCAAGTCAAACCCTCTTTGTGTTCTTGGCAGCCCCAATATGAAGTCCATGCTTACCGCATCCCACGACCATAGGTAATGGTTGATAAAAGCCTGCATTCTGCCTCTTTCCTTTTGAATGCTGACAAATTCTACATCTGTCCACGAATATTTTGATGTATTCTCTCATTCCTGGCCAAAAATATGACTCGTTTAACTTTGAGAACATCTTGTCATGACCGAAATTCCCGGCCAATCCTCCACTGTGTTTCTCCTTCAACAAATTCTCCCTCATGGGGCATTTTGGAATACAAAGTTGATTACCCTTAAACATTAATCCTTCTTGGATCATGTAGTCTATCCATTGGCTTCTGTCCCTGAGAATTGGATTCTCAGTCACCTCATACACTTCTTTAAAATCTGGATCATCTCTGTACATGTTCCTGAAATCATCAAAACCCAGTGTTTTGATTCTGAACTCCTGCAATAGCAAACATTTCCTGCTCAAAGCATCAACAACCTTGTTAGCAGTTCCTGAAATATGCTTAGTTACAAAAGTAAAGTTTTGCATGTATTCAACCCATTTAACATGTCTTTGATTCAACTTTTCCTGTTGAGTCACAAATTGCAAAGCATGATTGTCACTATATAAGACAAACTCCTTAGGGATCAAATAGTGTCTCCACTTCTTCAATGCCTGAATAATAGCATAGAAGTCCTTGTCATACATGGAGTATTTCACTTTTGCTTCATTCAGATTCTCACTGAAGTATGCTATCGGCCTGTCTTCTTGGCTCAAGACTGCCCCTATTGCAAATCCACTTGCATCACATTTTACCTGAAATGTCTTTTTAAAATCCGACAACACTAGAATTGGTTGTTCTGTGATTTTCTTCTTCAACAAATTGAATCTTTTCTCAGCCTCTTCTGTCCAGTGAAAATACTTGTGTCTCTTCTTCACTGTGTCCATCATTGGTGCACTAATTCCACAGAAATTTCTGATGAACTTCCGGTAGAAACTAGCCAATCCATGAAAACTTCTCACCTCAAATATACTCTTCGGTGATGGCCAATTCTTAATCACCTCCACCTTATCTGGATCCATCCTCTGTTGGTTGTGGAGCCTGATTATCTTCCTGATTCATAGGTCCTTGCTTTCAGCCGTGTTTATACCCCATGAAGTATTTACACCCCAGAAGTATGTACACTCTTCCACGCGAGGGA
>JZKD02S1347689.1:83592-109465 GCA_000966675.3 Picea glauca | reverse complement strand
TTTTCCAGGTCCAAGAAGGTTCAGAGTCCAGCATATACAACAGCGGTGGAGTTGTTGAGATCAGTCTCCAAGTGGGAGATTGTTTGTTGTGGAGCCTGATTATCTTCCTGATTCAGAGGTCCTTGCTTCCAGCTGTGTTTATACCCCATGAAGTATTTACACCCCAGAAGTATGTACACTCTTCCACGTGGGGGAGTGCAAAGGGGGGGTACCCCCTCTGCGGGGTCCAGGGGGTCCATCCCCCCGGCTGGGGGGTTTGGGGGCAAGCAAGCCCCCGAAGAAAAAATTGCCTTATAAAGTATATTGTAATTTCATTGTAAATCTGGACCGTTCATTATAAGGTCGCAGATCTAACAGTAGAGATTATGTTAGGGTTTTTTCCCTAGAAGGCAACCCTCTTTTATGAGGGAAATTTGTTGCGGCTATGATTGATGGTGAATATTATATTCTGAGAGAGGAGACTGTGAGAGAAAGAAGAGGAAGTTACAATGGGTTTTGCTGTAGGTTGTATCCCTTCATTTGCTAGATAATAATAAAGGAAGGACCTGACAATTTCTCTGGTGGACGTAGCCCACACTGGGTAAACCACATAAATCTGTGTCTCTCTTGTATTGTGTGTCTTATGTGTTTTGTTTATGCATTTGTTTTATTTTATTGCTCCGCGGTCCTGTTTTTCTAACATCCTCAACTTATCTGAAGAAATAACAAACCCCAAATAAATGAGCTCTATCTTCATGAACGATTATTTCTTCATGTTTATCAACAACTTCTCTTGTTGTAGCCTCTTCGTCACTGTAGCCAAATGCTTCAGATGCTTTGCCTTTGTTTTACTGAAAATCAGTATGTCATCAAGATACACTATGACAAATTTTCTGATGAAATCCTTCAGGACTTCATTCATCAATCTCATGAAAGTGCTCGGCGCATTCGTTAAGCCAAATGACATAACAAGCCATTCATACAACCCTTCATTAGTCTTGAAGACTGTCTTCCATTTGTCTCATTCTCTCATACGAATCTGATGATATCCACTTTTCAAATCAATCTTTAAAAAAAAAAATTCCCCACTTAAGCAATCCATCAAATCATCCATTCTTGTCAATGGGAATCTATACCTGATGGTTATCTTGTTGATTTCCCTCAATTCAATACACATCCTCCAACCTCTGTCTTTCTTCGGACTGAGCACTGTGGGAACAACACATGGACTCAAGCTTTCTCTAAACAACCCCTTGTCCATTAAGTCATGGACCTGTCTCTTGACTTCTTCATTCTCTTGCGGCGTCAACCTGTACGCTGCTTTATTTGGTAAACTAGCTCCAGGTATGAGATCAATATGATGACTTACACTTCTGATCGGTGGCAACGAACGAGGTAGTTCATCCACTACTATGTCAGCAAACTCTTCCATCAATTTCTGAACCTCTTCAAGTAAATCATCTACACTTTTACTGGCTAAAACAATTTTAGGCTTCCTGACCACAATGAATTACAGTTCCTCCTTCTTCTTAACCTTTGTAAGAAGTTCCTTCCCACTCATGAGAAGTACAGCGTTGCTTCCTTTAGGTTTCACCTCTTTATCTTTGATTGGAAGCAACATGTGAGTTCTCCCATTCCTCTCTAGGGTGTATGTGTTCTTTCTCCCATCATGAATCACATTTCTGTCATATTTCCATGGTCTACCCAGCAATAGATGAAAAACATCCATGGGAATAACATCACAGAGTATTTCATCTTTATACCTTCCTATTTTAAATTCAACTAAACATTGTTTAGTGACATTTACCTAATGTCCTTTTTGTAGCTACAAAACTCTGTATGGGATCGGATGTTCAATAGTCTCTAGCTACAACTTTTCTACCATCTCTGTAGAAACGAGATTATCTGTGCTACCACTGTCCACGATGACTTTGCATACCCAGTCTTTGGTCTTGCAAGCAGTTCGAAAAAGTCTGTTCCTTTGGACCGAACTCTCCACCTCCTTCTCTGGTGTTAAGAGAATTTTTCGCATCATCAACGATCTTCCACCTTCAGCATCCTCTGCCTCAACACTTCTTCTTTGTGCTTCAGAAATGTGAGTCTCGCCACCTTCTTTCTTTTTTTCTGGACACTCATAAGATTTATGTTCGACCTTTCCACATGTGAAGCATTTCACCACTCCACCTCTTCCTCTTCCTCTACCTCTAGTACGAGCAAAAATGTTTCCATCAACATACTGTCCCCTCTACGAACTTCCACCTCTCTCAGTATGAGTCTGAGGTTTCTTCCAGTCTTCTTTCGGTTCCCGGTTTCTATCTTGGACAATTGATTTGCCTCTAGGCTGACTTCTGCCTCGATCTATTTGACTCTGCTTTCGGCTCAGCTTCTCTTCAGACTTCAGAGCCATCTGATAAGCACCTTCCACCGTTTGGATGGTCATCATGATCATCTCATCCTAAATGTCGTATCTCAGACCATTCATGTACCTGGAAACCTTTTCATCATCACTTTCGCGATGACCTGCCCTGATGTTCAGCCTATAGAATTCTTCAGTGTACTCCTTTACTGACATCATCTTCTGTCTCAAATTCTGCATTCTCTGAAACAGAGTAATTTGGTAATCCCTGGGAATAAATTTTGCCTTCATCTTCATGATCATTCTATCCCAACTCTCGATTTTTTGCTTGCCTTTGCGGCGTCTGTCAGCTTGTAGCTCATCCCACCACAATGTTGCATGTCCTTTAAGTCTTGTGACAACATGTTTGACTTTTTTGTCTTCCTCGACATTTTCATAGTCAAAATATGTGTCTAGATCTCTAATCTAGTGAAGCTCTTCAGCATCTAGGTTTCCTTCATATACTGGAATATCCATTTTTACTCTAGCACCCATTCTTGCAACAGCCCTAATCAGGCGTTCATTTGCTGCAACTTCTTCTCCTTCATGTCTAGCTTCATCTTCACTTTCAGATTCACTGACATCTCCAACATTGGTTGTGCGCCTCTGTGTTGTCTCCATGTCCTCTAGTCTGGCGCGTAGGTCACGCATCTCTCTTTCCATGGTTGGATCAGGCATCTGCCTACCCCTTCTTCTTGACATCTCCCTATCCTCTCGCGGATCGGGTGTTTGTCTGTCTCTTCTTCTCGGCAGCATGGCTGAGATTCTTTATCACTTTCCCTGTCTGAAGTATACAAACAGAGTCAAGCTCTGATACCAAACTAACGCAGACCTATTGGCCCTCAAGCTGAGATCCGCTCACAGGATCATTCTTTATCTTCTTGAGCCGGATTGGCTCTTTCGACTCCCTGTTGGAATCTCAATTTCAGTCGATCCACAGGTCCTTTTGGAAGCTCTCATGTGCAAGCATTACTAGGTGCAAGCTTTTCCCTTTCCTGCGACCACAGCGCTATGACCAAGGCCCAATTCCAAAGGTGCTTGTCGCAACTCGCAACTCGCGAGTTCGTGAGTCGTGACTCCTGACTCTTCCTTCCTAATCCTGGAATATCTGAGATTACGAAATGGGTATAGCTCCCCTCTATCAACACCCTCCATGCGTGACCACCGACTAACCTTAATGCTAGCTCCTCTTGCTACTCACCACTTTGCAAGTTGTGGCATCCAACCTTGGCACCTTCCTTTCACGAAACCCCAAGAAGCGATGTTGACTTTTCTCCTCGCGTTCTCGCTATTCGCGACTTTGCAAGTTTCAATGTCGAGCTCTCGTGCTCTTCTCTCACGAATCCCTGAGACGCGAGAAGTCAATGGAGTATTGACTCCTTCCTCCAAGCGACATGTATTCACCTGCCAATCACACGGGCCCCACCTTGTGGTTCTGCCACGTGTCCCTCATGCCCAGCTTTTGCACTTCGTGACTTCGCCTCCCGAAGCACTACCTCCTTTTCATCCCAGCACCCGAAGTGTCGAGATCCCAAACTCCTCGCTACTCCTTATCGCAACTCGCGACTTCGGGACTTTTGGGACAAAATTCTAGACTTCCTATCCGTCGATATGCCGAAATGCTAAAATTACGACACATTGTCAAGGCGGGTCCCACAACGGAACTTCCCACCTTTTTTGGAGTTTCGGACTTCGCGACTTCACGAATCCTGACGCTAAGCTTTCGGTTCTTCAACCCATGAAACCCCGAAATTAGATTACGTGAGCGATCAAATGGCCCCTGTTGGCTCAGATCCTATGGCTATCCTAGCTCCTTCGCGATTTCGCCACTTGTGACTTGGAGCACCCAATCTTTGGGCTCTCACCTCGCAAACCTTCGAGTTTGCGAGATCCCTTGATCTCTGCCACCTGTCCTCCTCCGATGGACGACTGTGATTCTCTCATGACTTCACCACTCGTGAAGTCGAAGGACTTCCCTTTCTGACCTCCGATGTTCGAATCCACAATATGGGTGATCTCGCAACACGTGTCCTCCTTCTAATGGACGGCTCAGATTCTTTCTTTATTTTGGGACTTCGCCTTTTGCAGCCTCGCAAAACTTGATGTAAAGGTTTTAAACCGTAACTCCCCTGCTCCTCTGCAATATCTGATGGCTCTCGGGACTTCGCGAATTCTCCACGGAGAATTCCGACCGTCCAATTTCTCCTTGACAATTCCTGCGAAATGAACAAAGTGTTCCTTCACGAAACTTATCCACCTACAAAACAACTTCTTTGTTCCTTCTTACAACACTTCAAGGCACTAGCCCTCTTGAGCTTCTCTTCGACAACTTCGAAGACTCTATCCCTTCTGAGCTTTCTCCACAACTCGAGTCTTCAAAAAGACTCTTGCGTGCACTCCCTGTGGCAATTCTTCAAATACTTCCAAGTATTTGAACCTCTTCGACTTTGCGCACTCCCTGCAACAGCAGTCCTTCAACAACTCCCTTGGGTTGTAACTTTGAGACTTCACTCAACCTGTGCACTCCTTGCATGGCTCATGTGCTTAACTTGCACTTCTGCGAGAATGAGAGCAATGTTATCCCTCCTGAGCTTGCAGAGACGAACTTTGACTTCTGTCAACGCACACCTTGAGGACAATTTCACTGCACTCCTTGCAGGAAAACTCTTGCTCAGACAGAGAAACAATTGAAACTCATTCCCTTACTCTCCCTCTCTTTAGATTTCAGACATTAAATATGAAATCATACATTCACGCATCAAATAAAATGCATAACAGAGAGTAAAACAACATATATCAATCAGCTTGTACAAACACAGAAAGCGATTGAACACCATGAGTCTGAACTAAAGATCTTTGTATTAATCCTGAACTTTTGCACATGGTTTTTTACTCTACACAACTCTCTGCTTCTTCTTCTCTATGTTCTCTTCGATTGATTATGTTGCTACTGTTACAATGATACAAGTGAGGGTGTCTATATCAGTTCTCCCTCTGGCTCCTAAAACTGTCTAATCTAAAAATTTAAGTCTACCTACTTACATTTACTAGCATAAATGCTTCTTAATCCTTCAGACAAGAGTGGGACGCTCAAGGTATGATCACAATCTACAAGTACGCCCTTTCTTAATTGTCTCATTTAAGTTCGGTGTATCCACTTCAAAACAGTTCAAACAATTCATCATGTGCCAAAATGTGTCGGTGTTTGTCCCATGCTCGCTTGTTGTTGGCGATGCTCCTGCATCAATGAGTATCTTGCTTCCATCTTAAGTGTTGTGACGTAAAGCAAGACATTGAGATGAGACTAGTACTATGCTTCCAGCTTGAGAAGCTGTGACATAAAGTCAATCTAGTATCTTTATTCCAAATTGATTGTTGTGACGTAAAGCAAGATGAGTACTGAGCTTCCAGACTTATAGTTGTGACGTAAAGCCAGTCTTGTATTATGATGAGTCAGCCTCGTGATGTGATGATGATGATGTATTAGTTTTATACTAATACATATTGATGCAAATGATGATTGCATTCCTTGAGAATGTCGATGTTGCCGATGAAGAAAACTTTCGATGATTTATAGATACGCTAGTCAATGTTCCAAGATGATATTGATGATGTTGTCCTCTCACCCATTTGATGTTGTTGATGATAAAGGTCGCTCTCTCTCACATGATGCTGCTAAAGAATACCCTTCTTGTTAAGGGGGAGTGTTAAAATAATGTAACTGCAAAGTGCATTCTTATTATTATTTGATATATTATTCATTGACTCAATCCCCATTGCGGATTGATCATGTCGGTTATTATAAAGGACCAAATCCCCTTTTGCGGATTGGTCAAAAGATAATTGTAATACGCATAATAAGAATTCGGCCCCATAAGATATTAAAGAGGCCCCGGAATATAATAAAGGTGGTTATAACCACCCAGTTGGAGAAGTTGGCCCTGCCAGTGAAGAAACACTTCACAGGTTCCAGTCTTGTATAAATAAGGAGGCTAGTGCCTCACTTAGACACACAACTCACTTGCTCATTGAGAGACAAGTTTCATATCTGCAGTTAGAGAAGAAGGAGAGAGAGTGGTGCATCTTTGGGAGATGATCTTCTATATTAGTTTGAGTTATCTCTTGGCATTGTATTGGCTATCTATAATATGGAAGTTTTTCTGGGTTTTCTTCCCCTAGAGGGTTTCCTGGGATAAATGTTGTGTCACTTGTGATTGTGTATTTCTCAGTGATCTTGTATTATGCTATTGTTATCTATTGAAATGCAAAGAACTATAATAATGGTTGAAACATTAACACATAATAAAGTCATAACCAATGGTATGTTCTTTCAAAATTATTGTCTAAGACATCAAATCAATCATTGGTTCCTAATCTTATCTTGTGTTAGTTGATGTGGGAATCATTATGGATCTCCTTTTAATAGATCTCTTCCCAACATATTTAGTACATTTTCTCTAGGAATAAGATTCAGAGACCCTATTAGTACCTTGGAGCTTACAATGATCAATGGTTGGTTCCCTCACGCTAAAAAATGGGTATTCATCAATGACCCCTAATTGATTTCTTCTATGAAGTGTTTAACATAAACACATATGTTTTCACTTATTAAAGTGCACTATGTACCTTGGGGGATACCTTAGGTTTGGAAATAATATAAATTAATGACTAGTGACTAAACAATTTATCCCATGTTTGAATTCAATACATTTATTCATATGTTGCAAATTTGTATATTGTGATGGATATCAGTTGAATACCTTGGGCTTGGGTGGCATCCATCATTGCCAATACCACATGAGTTATTTACAATACAACTCTCTATATTTCATTGGTAATTTGGAGGACCGTATTGTTTACTCTACAATTCTAGCTATCCTTTGAGTGTACATTGAGACATATATGCACTTCGTATTTGTTCCTGGCTATGATTTGATTTGTACTTCATAGATCCATTGTGTATTTATTCATGATCACAATTCCACAAATAAACTTTACATGGATTTGAAATGTACTTGATTTGGTGGCCACGCTTGTTTCCCCTTTGAGCATGGGGGTTCCCACCTTGAGGAAGAGAGTTTTCTCTTACCACGTTTTTGCTTGCAGGTGATTCTATGATCTTTGGTCTATTGAACTCTTCTTTAATTTTTTTCCCAAAATATTTTCTTTATTTATAATGTGTTTTTGGCCATCAGTTTCTTTTCTCTCCTCAGACATTAGAGGGCGTCTATTATACCTTTTTTTGTTCACCCATGACTTAATTCATTGATCTAGACTTGTGAAATTATTATAATCATGGAGCTTTATCCTTTTATGTTTTCTAGGGCCTCTTCTAGAAAATCATTTAATGCATTCACAATCCATTGTTCATCATCTAGCAAGCATCCATGTTTTTCTTTAAAGAAACCCATGGGCACCTGCACTCTATTAGAGAGAAACCTATGGGTACCCTCAAAATGAATTGAAAATATATAAAACATATGAATCTTACATGTTTTGAGTGGAAAACATAAGAGGTGTACACTTGTACATCATCGAATTCAATCATAAACCACTTGAACCAACCTTTTCAAGTATAAATAGAAGGTTCATGGATGGGTAGGATTAACTTGGCTAGCCATTTGAAAGACTAAGATAAGGCTTTGATTCTATTCCATTTGGATCCAAGTTAAACCTGAGTTGTTTCTACAAGTGGGAGAGAGATCCTTTAGGGTGCATCAAAGACATTCTTTGGCTCCCCTATTATATGTTGATCTTGATCCATGAGTTGAGAAAGAGCTTGAAAGAGATTGAAGCACGAGGAAACCAAGGTTTGGTGAGGAGCTCACAAGTAGAAAGGACATGTATATACTTATTGTAAATTTCTTATGCTTGAATGTGTATAGATGCTAAAGAGATCTAGATGTTGAAGATCCAATTTGTAGCTTTATAATCTGAATGAAGAAACAAGAAATTTGTATTTCATTCTCTTTATTTAACTTTTCATTATAGTCACATTAATATAATAATAGAAAGAAGTAGAGTAATTTATCCTACTTCACTTCAGTTATACTGTGGGATATACCAGTCAGTTATACAATCTGAGTTATAATTATCAATCAGTTATACAGTTATACATTCTGAGTTTAAATTATCAGTTATATAGTTATATTGTATGAGTTATACAGTCTGATTGTATAACTCTATCAGTTATATAGTCTGAGTTTAAATTATCCTTCTATGAGTTACACAATATAAGTTTAAATTACCATTAACTACACATAAATAAACACAGTTACACATAAATAAAAACCACCATCACACACTGTATGTGACTACGAAGTGTCTCACTTTAATATATCTCAATCCAAAAGATGATAAAAAAATTTTTTAATATAAAAATAGTCTCATGATATTGATTTTATTATATCTTAAATTTTAAAATAATAATAAATAATTTAAAATATTTAAAATTATTTAATTTTGATTAAAAATTTAAGTTGTATTGTTTTATATATTAAAAATTGGTGATTATTTAATTATTATTAATTTAAATTTATTAAAATATATATTACCTTAAAAAATTAATTCAATGTCTCAACATAAATTTATGAAATATGATAATATAAAAAATAAAATTGTATTTATTATTAGCATATCTTTTAAACGGGAAAAGGGAACGAGTAGCATACACTTTTTTCACTATCATATTCACTGAGATAACAAATGATGAAATAAAAATAAGATAGAGAAGTGAATGGAGTAATCATTTTTCACAAGTATATACTAGAAATAAAAAAATGTTACATGTATATATTTTTTAATCCTAGATATCATCTAGAACTATTTGTTACCCACATATCAAATCATAATTTGTTATTAAAATGAAATAAAGTAGAAGATAACTTCTATTATTATTATTGATTACTAATAAATATAAAACCGTGTTATTGATGTCATTTAAAATTAAATTTACATTAATTGTTTGTAAGATTAAGACAATATTTCTTTACAATGAGTTTAAATAAGAAATTTTCATAACACAACCAAAATGATTTGTGGTAGGATTACATATTAAAATATTAATATTATTGTAATTAATTAATTAATATAAATGGTTAAATCGTTTTAGTGTATAATTGGTTTCTAAGGGTTTTGGGTTTTCAATTTACCTTCGAAACTGTTGTAGTGTGGAGGAGTCATCTGAATAGGATATTTGACAAATATTTGTAAAGTTTGTAAATAAACATGTTTTATTTTATTTCGTTTTATTTTGTCTCCTAGCACAAAGGGAAGGTTAAATGAATAGTTATGATGGTTGGAGTTCCCAAGGAAACTCATTAAAACAATGAGAGTTGTAGTGTAAGAGCGGGTGGTAAGAGAACTTGATGGGGTATAGTAACAAAAATAGAATCTCAAGGAGTACAACCTACTTGAAGTTTGGTGGAAGAAGGAGACAAGGGGCACGTCCACACTGAGTGAAGGTGTATTTGAGCCATGGTTGTCTGCAAATTTGTACTTCCAGTGAGTAAAAATACCTAGTGTGTATAACTCACCCTCTGTAATTTTTCTCTTGCATATAATAAAGATCCCCATTAAACGTTGAGTTATGTCTATCAATGTTTTGATTTCATGGACGGTGTGGGTTTTGTGCTATGAATACTCTGTGCTTTTGATGTATTGGGTATGAATCTAGACATACTCTATTAAGGCATTTCTTTTACATCTTGTATCATTCACCTGCATCTAACACAAATCTTTTTATTTACCTCTTTCTTCCAAATAACATGCCTTGGTCGAAGTACTATGCATAGCAATCGATTTTTACCTTGTGTACGTTATGTTTTCCTTGGTTGAGAGGATATATGCATATCTATAGCATTTAACCAACAATAAATGTGTGATGGCATTCCCCTCTGTTTTGGTTTTGGTTGAAGGGAGTATGAACTGACTATTGGAAAGGGTTGAGTTTTGTTATTGGACCCCCATGCTACAACCATAGTTACGCCTTACCTCCTCCATTAAACCTTGGAAAATATACATATGACCATACTTTGTTGGATTATGTGTAAAGCCACATTCAACGCTATGCATTACCTATGGAAGCCACAGTTAAGGAACAAAGGGATCCTAATAAGCATTGCAAACATTGTGATGTATATGAACACACAAAAGAGAAGTGTTGGAAACTTCATCCGGAATTGTGTCCAAAGTGGCTAAAGTCCAAGGGGAAATCCAAGGGAGCTACCAAGGAAAAAGAAGAAGCGATAAAAAGTGCCTCTGATCTGGAAAAAGTTGTTGTTTGCAACACATTGCAACATCCAAAGGTGAGTGGACATAAGCATCCACTATTCAGAATCAAATTTCAAGTGAAGAACCATAAGGTCAATTCCTTGTTTGATAATGGCTCTCAATATAATCTAGTTTCCAAAACATTAGTTGATGAGATTGGTATAAAAACCTTTGATCTAGTGCAACTAAGTTCACTAGTATGGTTGCAAGGGGAAATTTTTATGAGAATCACTCAAAGATGTAAAATTGATTTTTCCATTAGTGCCAGCTATGTTGATGAGGTACAATGTGAAGTTGCACCATTGGACGCCTATAGAGTGATGTTGGGTAGCCCCTACTTGTGGGATAGGAATTCTACCTTCAATAGGGGAGAAAACAAGTACCGCTTGGTTAAGGGTGGCAAGGCATACCTCGTCAAAGTACATCAAGAAAGAAAGAGCATAACTCCTCTAGTAGGGAAACAAGGGCATACAAGCAGGAGACAAACAACCTTTGTCGGAAACAAAATGGTGGATATGAAGAGGAAAATGGAGGTCTTGTGCTTCTATCTCCTTAATGTTTTGGGGACCAAAATCCTTCAAATGGAGAGGTGTGATCCAAATAGGATCTTTGACAAACATTTGTAAACTTTGTAAATAAACATGTTTTGTTTTATTTCATTTTTTTTTTCTAGCATAATGGAAAGGTGAAACGAACAACCTTGATGGTTGGCCTTCCCAATACAACTCATTAAAACAATGAGGGATGTAGCAGAAGAGCGAAAGGAAAGAAAACTTGAGGGAGTACACTAATAGGAACAAAATCTCAAGGAGTGCAACCTGCTCAAAGTTTGGTGGAAGAAGGAGACAAGGGGCTTGTCCACACTGAGTGAAGGTGTATCTGAGCCATGGTTGTCTGCAAATTTTTATTTTCAGTGAGTAAAAATACACAATGTTTGTGTATAAATCACCCTCTGTAATTGTTTTCCTGCATATAATAAAGATCCCCATTAAACGCTGAGTTATGTTTGCCAATGTTTTGATTTCGTGGCTGGAGTGGGTTTTGAGCTATGAATGCTTTGTGCTACGGATGTATTGGGTATGAATCTAGACATGCTCTATTGATGCATTTCGTTTCCAACATGTATCATTCACCCGCATCTAGCACACATCATTTTATTTACCTATGTCTTCTAAATAACATGTGTTGGGTGAAGTACTATGCATACTAATCAATTTTTACCTTGTGCACACTGCATTTTTCTTGGCTAAGAGGATATATGTATATCTATAATGTTTAACCAACAATAGATCCATTATGGCATTCCCCTCCATTTTGGTTTTGGTAAGGGAGTATGAATTGACTATTGGAAAGGGTTGAGTTTTTTTATTCGACCCACGTGCTATAGCCATAGTTGCACCATGAGTCCCTCATTAAACCTTGGAAAATATATCTATGACTATACTTTGTTGGATTATGTGTAAAGCCACATTCAACATTGTGCATTACCTACAATAAATCATACCTATACAAGGATATATATATTCCAACAATCTCATACGAGCTAATTCATTGGTGGTCCATTTACATACCATGTAATTGAAGGTAGCTTCCTACAACCATCTCTTTGGGTCTATTGTAGTCTAAATTTCCAAAGCACAATGCAACCATTCATTTCTAGGCCGTGCATTTCACTTCCATATGTAACTATATGTGAGTGGGAAGAATTTTCATAGGTATAGAGTTGAATATGGTTTTTATTATAAAAAAGGGTATACATCCAACATCGTAGAGTTATTATTGCTAGAACATGCATATGCATATAGATGAATACTTGCATGAAGGTTGTGACTGTAAATTTTAAAAGAGCAGGTGTTTTCATCTAGACAGAGTGGCATACTTATAGAGTGGGAAAATAATTCCATGCGCCCTTGATCTCAACTTGAAACTTGTTCTTGGCAAAGACATTGAATATATTTCCGCAAGAGATCTGTGTTTATGAAATAGAAGGGTCATGGGTCTACCATTTACGGATCAAGGAGACAACTTAAAAAATCGATCCATGTTAAGGGTAAGTGTAGCCTAGGTCAAGGCTCGGGGGGATCCCCGCCCAATATTCGTGTGATTTTGACTATCCTAGGTCACAATTTCTTATCCACGGGCTAAGCCCACAAGTGACATACACACTGGCAAACAAAAAAAAAAATTAATAAAAATGATTTATTAATTGTGGTTTGTTGAATTATGAAAGGGGATACTTAACATAGTTTTTATTAAGATAGAGTGATATATTTGAATTTGTGATTGTCAAAAAAAATAATTAAAATAAATGATTTGTTAATTGTGGTTTGTTGAATTGTGAAAGAGGATAGTTAAAATAGTTTTTATTAGAGTTCAAGTTCTATTGAGTGATATATTTGAATTTGATATTGTATTTATGAATACACACCACCACATATAACAATTATTAAAACAAAATATAAGTATTGGATGACTATAACCTTAAAAATAAATTGTTATTGTTATTGTTATAATAAAAACAATGAATTATAAATATTATATATAAGTAAAGATAATTTATTAAACTTATGAGTAAGATATATATACTTAGTATGAATAAATGTTATGTCATATAGAATTTGGTTAAATTCATATTTTTTTTTTGTTTGTTAATTTGTGTAGGACCTGCGATTACCCTGTGGCTTGAGAAACCGCGACTCAAGGGCATCTAAGCCTCAAAATCATCTGGGGATCGCACCCGGCGTGAGCCACACCAACCCTTAACATGGTTGGATTTTTTGTCCCCGCAGGTTTCGAACCGGTGACTTTAACAACACGGAGTGGCTTAACAACACACTCCGTCACCAACTGTCCGGGGAATGGTTAAATTCATATTACACTTAATTGAAATCCATAAAAACTCACAGTCATTTGTCAATCTAAAGTCATTTGTCAATCTAAAGACATTTGTCAATCTAAAGAGTTGTTATTCCAAATACAACTCTTTTAGATTGACAAATGAGTGTGAGTTTTTATACGTCTATTCATTTGTCAAATCATATCCAAAAAACTCAATCTAAAGAGTTGTTATTCCCATGCTTCATAGATATTTATACGTCTATTCATCTTCAATATGTGTACGTGATGGTTAATATCAATTCATGTACAAGAAAAACCGTAGTATTAAGTAAATCGGTAATTGATTTGAACACTACCACTTACCTGGAAACCAAAAGACACAAGCAGGAGGAGGATGGCGGGCGATCTTGGCGCCCTCGACATTTTTGAACCTGGTTCGACTCCTATCTCGCTTCCTGGCCAGTTTCCCGTCCAGACGACCATCCGTTTCTCTTTTACTCTGGTAAACTTCTGGTAGATGTTCTCTTTAGCTACATTTTTCTCGGTTTTATTTCCTGGCTCCTCTCAGTAGGTTTCACCAGACCCACCCTGGTTTTTTCCTGATTTCCTCGTTGTTTGTCATTTTGCTCGCTGGGTGGACGACAACATTGGTCGGTCTGTCTTAATCTATTCTCTGACTTTTCAACATCTTTTGTCCTTCTCCCGGCCAGTTTCTGTCTACTTATCAGGAAAGTGTAACATCCTTCTTTCTCGCTGAACAGGTCAGTCTCTTTACTGACAAAACTCTCGACCCCAGAGTTTTTGATCCCCTTCCTTTGTTTCTCGTTGGATCTTGGCTTAGCCTTAGGGATTCGATCTCTTCTGCTGAGAAGATGGGGGACCCTTGGGACCACCCAGAGGTCCTGGCCTCGATAGACGATCTGTGTGCCAACCACTATCAGTCCACTAACTCGAAAGGCGCTCCCACTCCCCCTATTTCTACCCCCTTTCGCTCACTGTTCTCTGCTCCTCCAACCCATCAGTCGGCTCCATCCTCTAACTTCTCACCTTCACACCCATTCGTGGACAAACCTCTTACAGGCTCAACTCTGACTGGACTTTACAAGAACCACACTGGCCACCAGAAAACTTTTCCTCACACAGATTCTCAGACCTTTCCACACTTGTCCACTTATAAGAAGATTGGATCTCTGAAAAGAACCCAAAAGGTGTGGAAAACCAAGCGAAGGCATCCCAAACTAGTGCTTGGAATGGACATTGGACTACCTGAAGCTTGTAACTTAGCCTTGTGTGCTTTGGTTGGTCGATTAGCCTATAAGCAAAAATGTCAGCAGAAGTTAGAGGACTGGATGGTGAGCACTTGGAAACCCATCCTCGGATATCTTCCAAAATTCCATTTGTTACCACATGGCTGGCTAGGCTTTGTTTTTAAGAATCCAGCTGACTCTGCTACAATTCTGGGAGGCTTTTGGCCTATAGACAAAGGAAGTCTCATGCTGAAACGTTGGAGACTTGGCTTCAACCCGGCCACTGAATTCTTTGGTCATCGACATCTCTGGGTTCTCCTGCCAGGTCTCCCCCTGCATCTTTGGAATCTGCAAGCTCTCGAAAGGATTGGAGCAGCCTTAGGACGATTCCTCAAAATTGACTCAGATCTCCTCGAGACAGAAGACAGAAGACTAGCTAAGATCTATGTAGAAGTGGACTTACAGGCTGGCCTTCCCGAAGTGCTGGAGATCGAATGGCGTGGACGACACATTGCACAGAATCTGGATTTCCTTGGCATTCCTTTCCGTTGCTCCTTCTGCCGAAGAACGGGACATTTGCGTAGAGACTGCTCCAAATTCCCCCCTACAGATGAGCCTTTGGACCCTGTCGAAGAGGATAATTTTAATGGCTACCTCTCTTCTCCTAATCAGCCTTTGGAGGTGCCCCCCACACAAAGTGACAATCTGGCCTCAGAGCAGGATTTAGTGAGTAAACTACAGACCCTCTGCCCATCTCTCTTCAACACCTTCTCGGCCTCGGACAAGCTCTTTATATCTGAAAATGCTGATCTCATTCTGCCTCCATCCCCCACGACTCCTTTTATAACCCCCCCACTAATTCCTCCCTTCCCGGTCTCCTTCCATACATCCCCTACTACTTCTACTCCACAGGCCCCTCTCGTTTCTCCTTCCCCACAGACATCCCTCTTCCAAAATGAGACGGAACTTCCCATTGATGTTGACCCATCCGAACTTAACTCTCTAGCCGGGTACTCGGAACCTCCCCTTTCGGATACTCAACTGGAAACAAGTATTCGAGCTGTAATATCTGAACACTCCCTCCCCTTTGCATCTCTCCCGCTCCAAACCTATCATGGCAAGCTTCCTGTGTTAGATTCCGAGCGATCTGTTGATCGACCTTCATCTTCTACTTTTTTATCTTCTCCCATTCAAGACCCGAACTGGTCTAGAGGAGTAGGACATTTGACTGTTTAAACTGGAACTTTCTTCATCTCATCTTAATTCAATGCGGATTTGGCTCTGCAGTTACAAACTGGATAATGGGCTGCATTTCTTCGGCAACATTGGCCATTTTAATTAATGGAGAAGCTACTAAGACCTTCAGTTGCGAGAGAGGACTCAGACAGGGCTGCTCCTTATCCCCGCTTCTTTTCATTTTGTCTCTGGAAGGCCTCAGCACATTATTAAAGATCAAACAAGCAGAGGGCCTTTTGAAAGGAGTCAAAGTGGCAGGGCTGACTCATATTCTTCATATTCTATTCGTCGATGATGTTCTAATCATGACCTATGCTAATTTGGCCAAATGGACTATTATCCACTCGATCCTCTCTTCTTTTTGTGTTGTTTCAGGTCTTCAAATCAACGCCTCCAAATCCAGCTTCTTACTTTCAAAGGTATCGGACTCTTTAAAACTCGAATTATTCGAGCTATTTGGCATTGATGGCAAAGAATTGGAGGAGGGATTTCAATATTTAGGCTTTTACATAAAAGCTACCAGATACACATCAAAGGATTGGACCTGGCTCGTTGACAACTTCAAAGACCGAATTCTTAACTGGAAGAACAGATTTCTATCTTTGGGTGGAAGATTCATCTTGATCAAGGCTGTACTGGAAAGCCTTCCAGTATACTGGATGGCCATAGCACACACCCCAGCCTCTATTTTGAAATCGCTCAGGCAACTCATCTTCACCTTTCTCTGGTCTGGCTGCAAGAAGACCAAAACCTATCATCTCTGCAAGTGGGAGGTCCTCTCCAAGCCTAAGTCGATGGGAGGCTGGGGCCTCAAACATCTGCCATTTTTTCAACAAGCTCTCATGAATAATACCTTCTAGAGGTTATTAACCAAACCAGGAATTTGGAGCACTGTTATCAAAGCCAAATATTTACATAATCTTCCATTCCATATCTGGATTAGATTTGCAGAGGCACGTCCTGCATCCGGTTCACAGTTGTGGAAAAAACTATCTGCCACCCTCCCGATCATTCTAAAGTGGCTAGCGTGGGATCCTGGAGACGGCCGTATGATAGAAGTCGTCCGAGACTGCATTCTCGACCTGGACAGCAATGCCTTCCTTTCTACCGCTCTCCAAACACAGTTGCACAGCAAATTTTTTTTTTTTTACACCAATTCCATATTACATCTGCTACAGGCTCCCTCGGCGGCACTTGGCTATCCGGAGCTGATCTCCATTTGAATCCGGAACTTTCCACTGAATGGGATAAATTCGCCCAACGTCTCAAAGCTTCTGGCATATATCTAAAGACAAAGGCGGATAATCTGATCTGGACGGGGGGTGATAGAACAGGCAGAATTTCTGCCAAAAATGTCTACATTTCCCTGGCCGACTTAGCCTGGCACACAACTTCAGCATCCTGGAGACAGAGGATTTGGAAGGCATCTTGCCCATTAAAATGCAAATTATTCTCTTGGCTCTTGTTAGAAAACAAATTACTCTTCTGGGACAATTTGCAGACGAGAGGCTGGGTGGGACCAAGCCGTTGCTCGCTTTGTTCCCAGGACATTGAAACCGCTCTGCATGTTTTTGTGCACTGCTCCTTTACCCGTGAGCTTTGGACTGCTACTACTGCAATTCTAAAGACCCCAAATCAGTGGATTGGTAACTCAATTTTGTCTTGCTTCCAACACTAGATCCGCAATACTACCACTCATTCTATGCTTCCAGTCCACATTTGCTGGTTCGTATGGAAGGCCAGAAATGAGGCACTCTTCAATGCTAAGAAGCCTTCCATCTCTCACACCAGCTCTCTCATTTTGCCGGCTGCACACCTTTCGGTTAGGACTCATCAAACAAAACCAACGGTTAGGCAGCCTCTTCTTATCCCTGTGGACAGGGTGGTGGCCTGGTTTGACGGGGCTTCACAATTGGGAGGCTCGCAGTGTGGAGCAGGGGGGCACATAAAGATAAATGCTCATTCGAGTATTCGTTGGACATTGAATTGCTGTCAGGGCACCAACACCAAGGCGGAGCTCATTGGGGCTTGGACCTCGCTCATTTTGGCTAGTCGCCACACAGATGTTTTGCTCCTCCTTGGCGATTCCAAGATCACCATTGATTGGCTAAATGGAAAAGCTGATCTCCAAGTGGCAGCCCTTAATAGCTGGAAGACAAGGACCAAAGATGCCTCTCTACTCTTCAGGATTCTTACCTTCCAGCACATTTACCGCGAAGAAAACAAAGTGGCTGACTCACTCTCGAAAAAAGCCTTGCATCTTCCCCCGAATCAAATTTTCTTTTCATATTGGGAGGATGGACATGAAGGCATTTCACACAAGTTAAATCTTTGATCTGATCCTCATCTGCAATATCCAATTTTTGACAAAATGCAGAATTTGTAGGGACTTAGATGATTCGAATCCATGAAAATGTGGAATGGGCATGATCAGTCGGTGACACCGTCATGTAATCTTTTATATCCTTTTGAATATAAAGAGCATTTTTTTCTCGTGAAAAAAAAAAGTAAATCGGTAATTGTTTTAATTATATACCCAAAACACATTCAGGCAGAGATTTTACTTATTGAGATTATCGAAAAAAAATTGTCCATTATTTTCGACAAAATTTGTCCATTATTTTCAGTTTATGGATTTAAGGATGATTACAATGTCTACAGAGATTGCATTATCCGCAATGATTTGAAGGTTTATCAAGAACTTAATAAAATCAGCTAAAATTCTAACTAAAGCCTTAAAATTTAGAAAACCTGGTATTCTGGATATTCCTAGAGTTGTGAAGCACGCAGGTGCAATAATTGTTGTAAAAGTAGATAGCGACCACTTCTGTCCAACCGTAGTATTCAACCAATGCTGCAATGGCATCTACCAGGAGGGCGCTGCGAGGAAAACAGATGAAATATGGGTAGCAATGGAAAACCTCACGCAGAAGGCAGAACATGCAGAGAGACAAAACCACATAATTGTCGTACGTGCCAGGGTTTAATACATAGAGAGGAATGTTGAAAATGGTGTCGCAAAAAAAACTTCAATACGTGTTACACTTGGATAGGCTACGGAGACGAAACTCTCAAAAAACCCTCCCTTAAAAGAATGCCTTTTAGGTAATTAATATATGTTTGAGTTATATTATAATAATATTTATATTTTAATTGGAGTATGAATTAATATTAGTTATGTTTGATTAAGAATTTGGAAAAATCCTCTTAAATAGAGGATAGGTAGTAAATAGGGGATTAGTAATTCCTCATAAAAACCATTGTTTTACCATGGAGAATTCCATATGTGAAAAAATAATGTTTCCTAAGTATATATATATGTTTTGAAAAAAGTTGAACAATTCCTTTAGTAAAATACCAAATTTATAATAATAAAAAATTTATATCTGCAAACTAGAAATTTCTTATCTACACTAAAGTAATGGAGATTGGAAGTTTTAAAAGTTTTTAACTTTCATAGATATGAAATTTGGAAGCTTTAAAAGTTTTTAAATTTCATAGATATGAAATTCATACTTTACTCATTAATGGAGTTCTATAAATTCTCCTATTTTTATTCTCAAAGTAGAAGTATATATAAAATGCATAACTCTTAAATTATTAAAGGCTTGGAAAATATATGTATCTCCTTTTAACTTGAAAATATTTATATAATAAATATTAAACTAAGCTTGAAAATATTTATATAATAATAAATATTAAATTAAGTTTGTTGGTGATTGGTCTTCTGAGTTCCACTTTGGGAGTGGAAGGGAAAGTGCATGAGATTTAAGTCTGAAGCCATCAGAGCGATGGCATGGACATTATGAAGTTTAAATGCATTTTAAATATTACCCTTTCTCTTTTGTGATTGGTTATCGAAGTAACCAGAAGGATACATGCAAGCTTCAACTTGTGATGAGAATTAAGCTTTAAAAGTTTCAATAAATTATAATAATTAATCTTGTTGTCGAATGGTTGAGAGGTGAGTACGTGAATAAGGTATGAATTAACAATGATTAAATGAAACATTATTATATATATAATCATTTTTATTGGAAGCCTACTTTTGGGAGTTACGAACCAAGACCACAAATACCAAGACCAAAAGTTTATTCGGAGCCTACAAATACCAAGACGAAAATAAAAAAAAACCCAAAGTTGTGGGAGCGATGGCATCGGTGTTATATAGTTCTAATTGAATACCCTACTATCTTGTGATCGGAGTGTTGAGAGGAATACACATCTTTCAAGTGCGAATTGATTTAAATATTCAATAGTATTATAATGTGATAATATTACAAATTTTTAATATTGCACATTAAGGAGGTTTAATTACTTAAATTGTTTATTATGTTAAATAATTGTTTAGGTTGGTATAACATTTAATATATAGTAAATGGGCACAATTTTTAAGGTTTTTCCAGTGCTAAATACTTTCGGAGTTGACTCTTCGGAGTATTTGGAAGGGGCATGTAAATAAATTTCGAACTCATTGGAGTAACGGTGAGAGTTTTAATATGTCTCACTCATAAATAATTTAATAGTATTAAACCTTGCCTCTATGTGATTGGTGCTCGGAGTAAAGAGAGGGGTGGGCTCATGTATTTCAATAGCGAAGACATTGGAAATGGCTTGAATTGATGTAATAATAAATATAAAATTGAATATAGTTAATCATTTTCCCCAATAAATAGATAAATATGCATATATTTATATATATGTTAAATGAGGTGAAATTTGGTGTGGAGTTGCGTGTTAGAGAGGACAATGAATTATAAACATTAATTGAGATTAGTCAACTTAAGTACATATGTTGGCCTAATTAACCTTATCATGTTAAGTAGTGAATTATGTACTTTAATTAAGGTTAACCAATTTAATTTTCTTATGGCCTAACTAACCTTGTCTTGTTATAGTATAATTACTTATAATTATCTTATGAGTAATAATTAAATCAGTACTAAACTACTTCTAAGGGGAAGAATGAAAAAAGGTAAATACCCATTAATTATCGGGCCATAATTATTAACTTAATTATTTGGCTAAGAGAAAATTGTGTTTACAAGGGTAATTAAATTGGGGAATATTAATGATTCCTAATAAGGTTTAAGTAATTTGATACCAAAGAGCGGTATTTTAAGAAATACCAATGAAGAATTTTAATTGGTTCATAGTAGAGGGAATATTCCTTGATACCTTGGGCTTGGGGTAATGAGATTGTGTGAATCGCGTAAACTCCGAATGGATGTTATCGAGAGGGAATACTCCTCAATATCATAGTCGTCAGAGGGAAGCAAAGATCACACCGGAAAAATGTTCGAGAGACGAATGGTTGTAGCCATGTGTGGAATGAAATTCCATCGTGGAAGTATAGGCTAGTGCCTCGTCGGGACGAGGGTGTCACCGTGTTAGTTGGCATGGACACTAAAATGTCACGAGGATGCCACATGGAAGTATGAGAGATGATTCCTATGTAAACCCGAGAATCTTCAGAGGATCATAACTCTTGTCCTAGAGCTCAGTTCTGTGCAAACTTATTATTGTTGGAGAGATCTTGACGAGAAAAAGATGATGGAGTTGTGATAGTGATGATTCAAGATTATTAGAAGAGGCAAAAAATTAATACCCCATCTCCAAAAAGGTACTTAGGTGGTTATCAGTCTAAGTTATCAGTGAGTTATGTAGTTATATAGTCTGAGTTATACAATTATACAGTTATACAGTTATCCTACTCTCAAATATAGTTAAACCAGGGTTCCAAAATACAGGAGAAACCCATCCAAAAAAGGAAAATATCCTTCTCTTAGAAGGGAAAGATCTTGCAAACGAGAGCGGAAAAAACCCTCACTACCCTTATTCAGAAAGATAGTAGCAAATTGTAGAGGATACAAGGCATACCACTCTTTGGAAATTGGTGATGTAGCTGAAGGGAGAAGGTGGAGTATTTGTAGGGAATGGAATGGAGGAATGTCGAATGGGGGAGCTCACATAGTCCAAAAACCCATCCATCCTCTCTTCCCCGGACCCCCGTTACACTCGTGGACACATACCAGTCTTTTGGGCCTTAGCGGACACCCAACGGGCTATGAGGAATGTTATTGCGGCTATAATTTGGGGCAATTAGGAGTGGATAGAGGAAACATGAAATAAAACCTCTCTCCCAGTATAGGCTTTCTGATCAAAAATTAATATCTTAGAAGATGGGATCTCGTAATTAAGCTCCTAGTCAGTGTCGAGGGCCCCATTACCCATTCATCAAGGGGCATAAGCTGCAAATTAGTCAACCGAGGACCATCATCAAGACGTTGGAGAGTAGAAGATCACAACATACCTGTACATGATGATTGAATATATAATTACAGTATGCAGAGATCAATTTATTGAAAATAAAAATTCTAACGAATACCCAAAGTGTCATGGACAGTGAGAGACATGGAGCATCAATGCTAGCTACTCTTCTTTTGAACCTGAGTAACTTACTAACTCTAGAAAATGAAATTTTCTATGTTTTTCAGTGATTGAAATTATTTAGCGATTAAGCAAGCACAGAACATTCCAGCCTTTCAGCAGCATGGCATCGAAATGAAGAAAATGTAGGTAGAAGACCTGATTGATTGATCTGAACAACCTAAGGGACCAAGAGAATAACAACCCTAAATCATCTTTACACTCTTTTCGATGTCAGATATTCTGATGTGAATATTGACTAGAAGACTAGCAATATGGTTGATCTTATCCTCATCAAATAGATGGTGCATGTTGTCGACCTTTAAGTTGTTTTCATACTACTGACTGCATATATCCCCATAGGTTGCACATTCCAAGACAATGTGCCACTTTGTCTCCACCACACCCTTATTGATGAGAGCATTAATAAGTGTGTTTGTGTAGGTTTCAACCTATATTGACCGATATATCCCGTAGTATACAGTCGTTTATACAGTCTGAGTTTAAATTATCATTATGTCAGTCACACGGTCCGAGTTTAAATTATCCTTAACTACACATAAATAAATACAGTTACACATAAATAAAAACCACCATCACACAATGTATGTGACTACGAAGTGTCTCACTTTAATATATCTCAATCCAAAGATGATAAGAAATTTTTTTAATATTAAAGTAGACTCATGATATTGATTTGATTATATCTTAATTTTTAAAATAATAATAAATAATTTAAAATATTTAAAATTATTTAATTTTGATTAAAAAATTAAGATGTGTTATTTTATATAATAAAAATTGGTAATTATTTAATTATTATTAATTTAACTTTATTAAAATATATATTACCTTAAAAAATTAATTCAATGTCTCAACATAAATTTATGAAATATGATAATATACAAAATAAAATTATATTTATTATTAATATAAAAAATAATATCTCTCTGTGGTTTTGAACGGGAATAATATTTCTCTGCAGTTTTGAACAGAAATAATATTTCTCCGCGGTTTTGAAGGAAGACTACTTCTCTATGATTTTGAAGGAATACTACTTCTCTGTGGTTTTGAAATTAATATTTCTCCGAGGTTTGGAAAGAGCATACTAGTTCTCTGCGGTTTTGAAATTATATCTCTATGTTTTTGAACGAGCATACTACTTTTTTTTTTTAAGTCGATATTTTATTTCTAAGATTATAGATCTAGGGTTTTCAACGCCTATAATACTTTTTTTTTTAAGGAGATATTTTATTTCTTTGATTACATATCTAGGGTTTTGAACGGGAATAATACTTCTCTGTTTATTTATTTAGTAGGAGATATTTTATTTCTAAGATTATATATCTAGGGTTTTGAACGAGAATAATCTCTGTAGTTTTTACCTTTTTACTCAGAATAATCTTTGTAGTTTCTCTGGACTTCTCTGTCGTTTTCAGAAATTATTTTTGGCTTCTTCAAAGGGTTGAGCATTTGGACATTTGAAATGAGGTGAGTCACTTTTTACTTTGATTTAATTTTAATTTTAAGTAAAGAGATTTAAATATATTTTATTTATTTTAAGTTTCAGAAGTAAAAGTTCATTTGAGAGATAAAGTCAATCCATAATAATAATTGTTACATCTTTTTTCTCTTCTTTTCAATATGAGCACTCCACCACCTATTCCCAAAACTTAGCCTAACAAGGGGAGGCCCCCCAAAATCACCCTAGAGATCCTTTACGATTATATGGAATCAATAGAAAAAAGAAGAGAAGAGACAAATGCCAAAATCCAAATAGAGTTAGAAACATTAGAAAAAAGGAGTGAAGAAAGAGACGTAAAATTCCAAATAGAGCTAGAGGCAATGATTGATAAAAAAATTAAAGATACCATTCAAACTCAAATAGAGGATAGATTCTTAGTGTTCAAGAGTGAATTGCAGACAATGAAGGATAGAATTAAAGAAATGGAAAAACATAAACAATCAACCCAAGAAGGAGGGGTTGAAGAAAATCACAACTTGAGAGATAGGATTCAAGAGCTAGAAGAAAAACTAACCAACAATTTGACACTCAGTAGTATTTAAAACAAATTGGATATCAAACCCATCAAAGAGGAAATGAATAAGCTAATCGAATTGGACCATGAGCGTAACAAAAGAGCCTTGAACCTCAAAATTTTGGTATAAAAGAACAAGAGGAGGATACACTAGCAATAGTAAAAGAAGAATTAAAAAATAAATCACAAATTGATACAACTTACCTCATAGAAGCAAAGAGGTTAGGAAAAATAATTGATCACAGAGATAGGTTGATCCATGTCAAAGTAAGTTGTAATGACCATAAATATATCATACTTAGTAAATCTTCAAGATTAAAAGGGTCAGGAATATTTATAAATGAAGACCTCATTCCCGAAGACCAAGCTGAATTAAGGAAGGAAGTTCAAAAGGTAAAAGAAGTTAGGAAAGAAGGAAAATGGGCAATAATTAGAAATCGAAAAGCTATTGTTAGGGATAGAGACCAGAAGGATAATAATAAATAGGAATTTGGGACACTTGGGATCCTTTTTTGGAATTGTCGTGGCTTTCCATGGTGCAAAGGTCTTGTGATAAGTTGAATCCTGAGTGATATTGATATTATCTATCTAGATGAAACTTGGGAGCATGAGGAGTCTAAGGTCCCTAACATGGAAGGATTTGTCTTGTGGACGGCATGGAACAAAAAATACGATCATAGAGGGATAGGAGGCATAGCTTGTTATATTAGAAAAATCATTTCTCCTCACATTCAACTTCATAATATTGACCCTCTTAATCAATACATTTGGATAGAAATTTCAGACATCAATGCTAAGAACATGTATATAGTAATTTGTTATTTTGCACCTATTAATTCTACTTTTTATAAGAAAAATAACCTAGATAAAAATTGTCCCTATAATAATATAGAACAAGATATTTATAATTTGAAAAATGAAGGTAACATCCTCCTTCTAGGAGACTTTAATGCTAGGATTGAAACTAAACAAGCTACTCTTTTAAGTGATGACTCTAGCCATAATCCTTTATGGCTAGATGAGGACCTTGTTTTATCTAATAGCTACAAAAAAATCTCTGAAGACCTAATTGAGAATTTGTTTGGTACTAAGTTGGTCAAGCTCTGCAGCTCTCAAGACCTAATAATTTGCAATGGAGTAATGAAGTGGCCAAACTCCAACCATATGACTTGTATTCATGGGCTAGGTAGTAGTGTTGTGGATTATGTGATATTTGATATCCCCATTTCCAACCAAATAACAACTTTTGACCTTTTAAATGAACATGAGCCTAACTCTGATCATAAACCTTTAACCCTAACTCTAAAATTCTCCATGCATAGGAGCACCATTGAAGAGAATTATGATAATCAAAGAAATTTGTGCTTTGACAAAAGTAAAGTTGACATTTTCTTAAAGGATTTAAATAGTAAATTAAACCTCCTAACTTATAAGGACAA
>JZKD02S1347689.1:55883-68926 GCA_000966675.3 Picea glauca | reverse complement strand
GTGGACCACTTCTGATGGCGGTCATTCTGCAATTTTCCTTGGGTCTGCATGAACTATAGTGGCTTGTGATCAGTGTGGATGATTGTCTCCTTCCCAAGAATGTAATGTCTCCACTAGAGGCAGGCTTGCATATTGGATTACATTTCTTTGTCGTAATTAGGGTACTTACAGATAGCATTTGATAGTGTTTCACTATGATATGCCACGGGGTGGTCATGTTGAGTGAGAATGACATCCACAACATAGTCTAAACCATTTGTCTCAATATCAAAGGGATCTTGTAGGTCTGGTAATGAAAGTGCTGGGGATGAGCACAAATTATTCTTCAAGTCATCGAAGGCTTGTTGTTTCTACATGCCCCACACAAATATTTCATTACCGCTACCCCTGGTTACTTGGTTGAGGGCCCATGTGATATGAGAGAATCCCAACATGAACCTGTGATAGAAATTGGTGAGGCCCAAGAAGCTCCGAAGTTCAGTGAGTGTGGTTGGGGCTAGCCAGTCACGGATGACCTAGATGTTGGATGGATCCACATGCACACCATGCCGATCAACGATGTAGCCTAAGTAATGGAACCTGTCCATGCCGAAGGAGAATTTTTCCAAGTTTTCATATAGTTTGTGTTGTTGCAGGGTGTGTAGAACCTGTTGAATATGTTGCAAGTGTTCCGACCAAGTCTTATTGTAGATGAGAATGTCATCCAGTTACACCACTACAAAAGTATTGGTCAAAGGTAGTAGGATATCATCCATCATCCTCATAAAATTTGTTGGAGCATTTGTCAAACCAAAGGGCATGACCATCCATTCAAAAATACCTTTTTACTTGAAGGCAGTCTTCCATACATCTATATGTTCTATTGGGACCTGGTGGTAGCCAGACTTCAGATCAATCTTACTAAAGTATTTGGCCCCCATGAGTTGATCAAGGAGGTCGTCAATTTGGGTAATCGGGTACCGGTTTCAGACTGTGATTTTAGTCAGGGCTCGGTAATCAATGCAGAGTCGTTAGGTCTCATCTTTCTTCTGCACCAACATGATTGGGCTCCCACAAGGAGATGATATGGGACGTATGTGCCCCTTGTGGAGAAGTTCCTAGATTTGCCTCTTGATCTCCTTTTTTTCTAACAGAGAGTGGCAGTAGACTATCCCATTGGGTAGTAGTGCGCCTGGGGTCAGATCGATGGGATGCCTGACCTGGCAGTGCAGAGATACCCCGGTAGGAGAGGAAAATATATTTGAGTAT
Source organism: Picea glauca (assembly GCA_000966675.3). NCBI lineage: Eukaryota > Viridiplantae > Streptophyta > Pinopsida > Pinales > Pinaceae > Picea > Picea glauca. Next base: position 67,678 of record JZKD02S1347689.1, on the reverse strand, counting down.
TCTTCCACGACCTTATCCACTTGCTTATGTTGTGCAAAGAGATCGTTCGTGGAGGCCCTGGATGCGGTTGTGATCTTTCGCTCACTCTGAGAGCCAATCGTGAAGAAGAAAAAAATTTTGATCTGAGAGATGACCTTCCTGCATTGCTTGGTAGAGATCAAGGAAATAGCACTAGGAGGGACTGCCTCGGGTATCCTATACACTTTCTTGTTCAAAGTAAAAATAACACTACGAGGCCTAGACTCATATACAACATGACGTTTCCATAAATAAGGTTGTCTCAAAAGAATATTACAAACTTCGAGAGGAGCAACATCACACGATACCTCGTTTTTGAAGGGCTTGATGTCGTATGACAGTCGACAGTGTTTGCTGATGCGAAGATCGATTCCTTAGCGAAGCCATCCAATGGTTTAGGCTTGTGGGAAAGGCGTTGTCGACAGGGCCAACCGCTTGATGACCTCTGCTGAGATGAGGTTCTTCTGGCTACTGCTATCAATGATGAAGTGCAGCGAGGTGCCTTTTACCCACACATGTGAATGGAAGAGGTGCTCGCCTTCTTCTAGCTCATCTGGTTCACTGGGTTAGAGCTTGGTGGTAGCAATGGTGGCACTGGTTTCTGTGTCAATGATATGTCTTCCCCTTTCTGGTTCTGAATCAAATTTAGAACCCACATCTAATTCATAGGCTTTCACTTCGGCCACCAGTGACTGCATTAAGAGGCATTCAGTAGTGTTATGCCAAGGGATCTTATGGAAGTCGCACCACTTCCTGGTATCTTTCTTTGTATTTTTGGTGTCCTTATTTGCTTGTGGCTTGGACCAATTGTCTGATACTGTCCATCTTTTCTTTGTCCTTTGTTCTGTGGGTTGGGTTTGCCCCTTCTTGGCTTCTTCTATGAGGGGTTCCCAAGCCCAAATTTCCATGTCTTTTGTTTGATATTATGCTCTATTTTGACGGCATATCGGTAGGTCTTGCCTGAGGACGAGATGTCCGTAAATTCCATTTTAGTCTATATGTATCTATATATAGCACCACGATACTTGAGAACTAGATGTCGCTCTGAATCTTCGATACCCAGCTTGGTGTGCAAGGTATGGAAGATATTTTTGAACTCTGACATTGCTTGGTCTCTTTCTTGCCACAATGTGGTCCATTTTCTATAAAAGTCATCATAACTTATGACATGGTAGTATTGTTCCTTAATAGCATCCTTGAAGTATTCCTAGGTGGTCGTGACTGTAAATAATGAGGGTTCCTCTATTTCCTTTTTCTCACAGAATGTTTCCCACTAATCTTTGACATGGGGAACAACTTTGACGGGTGAAAAAGTAATATTTTCTCTATTTAAAAAGTTGTGGATAGAAAAATACCCTTCTAGTAGATTCAAACACTTGTCTACAACATATATGTCTATCTGAACTTCAAATATAGGAATATTGAATTTGATTTGTACCTTGAAGGGGGCAACGCCTCCACTCGAGGAAGATGTGTCGCGTGTTGGTAGCCTTCGAAGGATTTGCATGAAATTATCCATCATCTCGTTCCTCTATTGCGTGAGGGATTCCTCAAGCAACATTTTGAAAGGATCTCATGTCCTGTCATATTTCTTTCTCTTGCCATGAGAGGTCGCTTGGGCATGCGAGAGGTTTTTTCCTCAAGAGAAATAAGCTCGAGACCCAATTCATTGTACCCTGACCTTGTTGGGGACATGCATTAAGATGACAAGGAGCAGACCGCTCTAATACCACTAATCCAGATTTTATGAGAAGAACGAAATGAATACAGATTATTAAAATATGCTTAAAATAGAATAATAGAGATTCAGTAAAATTGGTTTTCTATTCAATAAGGAAATAAGCTGAAACTGTAAAATGCAACGAAAAACAAGCTTTCTAGAATGGTGGTGGCTTATCTCTGAGAAGAGATGTGACAGTTGCGTTCATTTGCAAGAAGATGATTAAAATGAGGCTCTGAAGTCATTTTTACAATAAATAGGAATTTCAAAAACCCTAGACATAAAAAAACATAACCCTAGGAGATGAAGCACCAAAAGTCATGTGGGCCCCGTTTGGGTAAGTTAGTACATCAACTTCCCGAGGTCGTAACTTTTGCATACGATCTTCATTTTAGGCGCACGATAGCCCATTGGAAAGGTATCGTCGAGGAGAATCATTTTGAGAGATCAATCAGAGCCTTTGTCTCTCATTGAGAAGCTAAATCCCAAAAAACCTTCATTTAGGCCCTTAAAATGGCCTCGGAAAAAACTGCTAAAAATAGTAAATTGCCAAAATTCCCAGAAAATTGTTTTGAGCGAGTTGGAAAAGGTGGGTGGCCACTGATATCCACCTGGATCATCAAGATAGTACAAATCATAATACATGAATATATCAAAAAAATTATTGAGTTGATGAGGTATGTGCCCTACATAAAGGATGAAAAGGTAAAGATGCAATGATTTATTAGTGGACTACCTTAGTCCTTCCATGACAGAATTAAGTTTGATGAAACTAAGACTTTAGAAGACACTATTTGAAAGGAAAGGTACTTCTATGAGAAACTCAAGAACAAGGCAGAAAATCATAAGACTGGAAGAAGAAAAGTAAATTGGGATTCAAGAAGAATGGGTTTAAATCCTCAAGGTTTAAGAGTCAAGGAAAAAGCTCTAAGATGAGCCTTCCTACTAAAAGTGTGTATCAATTTTTTTTTCCATATCAGAGTGGTAATAAACCCTTTGGATCATCCGCAAGAAAGACTAATAATACAAACAATGAACCCTTGAAATGTTGGGGTTGTGGAGAAGAACATTTGTTGAGGGAATGCCCACATGGGAAAAAAGACAATAGGAGTGTCTACAACATCCAGGAGGCTACCACACTCTATGATGTAGCTAGGAGCATGCCACAAATTTATGCAGCCTTAGATAATAGAAAATCTGGCTGCCAAGCTTCAGTGGTGGAGATGGAAGGTATGATTTCCAACCATCTAGTTTCGATTTTAAATGACCCTGGCTCTAATCTGAGTTATATTTCCCCTCAAACTATTGAGAAATGTAAATTGCATCAAGTAAAACATGTTAAATCATGGGTGGTACAACTAGACACTAGAACAAAAAGAAAAGTGACAGAGGTCATACCAGCATGCCAATTCATTATGAATGGATTGTCCACCCAAGCAACCCTAAACATGCTTCCTTTAGGATCTTATGACCTGTTGATTGGAATGGACTAGTTGGGTACCCATAAAGCCAAGTTGGACTTTTTTAATAAAACATTGGAGTGTGAAGATGAAGAAGGGAGGAAAATAACCCTACAAGGAATTCAAAATCCTGTCTCGGTGAGACAAATATCATCCCTTCAAGTGAATAAGGTTTGCAGAAAAAGATGTCCTTTGTACGCAATACAAGTGTTGAAATATGTTGAGGAAAATAAACCAAGACTATAGGACCATCCTATACTAAGAGAGTACAAAGATGTGTTTTTAGAAGAGGTACCAGGTCTACCTCTAAGAAAAGATATTGAATTTTCAATAGAAATTGTACCCAGAGTAGTGCCAATGTCTAGAGAACCCTATAGAATGAGTACACTAGAGCTAGTTGAGCTCAAACTACAACTAAAGGAGATGTTGGAAAAAGGTTACATTTCACCTAGTGTATCTCCTTGGGGGGAACCCACTTTGTTTTTGAAGAAGAAGGATGGCACACTTAGGCTTTGCATAGACTATAAACAACTTAATAAGATGACCATTAAGAATAAGTATCCTTTGCCAAGGATTTATGACTTGTTTTACCAATTAAGGGGTGCTACAATTTTCTCCAAGATTGACTTGAGGTCTGGATACCATCAAGTCCGAATTAAGGATGAAGACATCCACAAACCGCTTTTAGGACGAGGTATGGGCGCTATGAATTTGTGGTGGTTCCATTTGGGCTTACCAATGCACCAACCACCTTTATGTTCTTGATGAATAATGTACTCAGCAAGTTCTTGTTCATATTTGTGTTAATTTCCATTAATGATATCCTAATCTATTCTAAGAGTAGGGAAGAACATGAAGAACATCTAAAGTTAGTGCTTCAAGTGCTAAGAGACCATCAACTCTATCCAGATTTTAGTAAGTGTGACTTTTTCCAAAATTTAGTCCATTACTTAGGCCATGTTATCTCTGAAAGAAGAGTGGCACTTGATCCTGACAATATCAAATCCATTATGGATTGGCCTACCCAATTATATGTATCTGATATCAGATCCTTTATGGGCCTAGCAAGTTACTATATAAGGTTCATAAAGGGATTTTCCAAGATTAGTTTCCCAATCACCTCCCTTTAGAAAAGGGGAGTTAAATTCATTTGGACATCAGAATGTGAAGAGAGATTTCAACACTTGAAATACCTTCTAACCAATGCACATGTGTTGAACATTGCAGACCCAAACAAGGAATTCCTTGTGTGTGTAGATGACTGCAAGGAAGATATCGAAGGAGTCCTTATGCAATAAGGGCATGTGATTTGCTACGAATCCATAAAATTGAATGAGCATGAAATCAATTATAAGACCCATGATTTGGAATTGGCTTCCATAGTACATGCTTTAGAAATGTGGAGGCATTACCTCCTAGGTAGAAGATTTGTACTTATGACAGACCATAGTGAGTTGAGATATATGTTTGATCAACCAAAACTCAATGCTAGACAAGCTAGGTGGATGGCTCTCCTGAGTGAGTTTGATTTTGAAATCAAACATATTAAAGGAAAAGAAAATAGGGTGGTTGATGCCCTTAGTAAAAGTATGAAAGTGATTCACTTGGCAGTTGTAAGCAGCTATGAACCAGACATCAAGGAGAGAGTCAAAAGTGAACAAGAACCAGATGTGTTTTTCAAGATTGTGAAATCATACCTAGAGCAAGAGACCACAAGGATGAAATATGAGGGCTATCAATTGTTGAATGATGGTCTGCTAACTTACAAAGGTAGGTTGTATATTCCAGATTGTGACAACTTGAAGAGGTTCATAATGGATGAACTACATAAAATACCATATATTGGTCATCCAGGTTATCAGAAAATGATCTCAGCCACTAAGAAACTATTTTATTAGCTCGGACTAAAAAATGACAAAACTGATTACTTAGGATAATGTCTAGAATGTCAACAAGTTAAGGCTGAGCACTGACATCCAGTAGGGTTGTTGCATCCCCTACCAATTCCCAAATGGAAATGGGAAACCATCTCCATTGATTTCATCATTGGATTGCCTAAATGAACCAAGTAGAATGATGCCATTATGGTAGTTGTAGAAAAACTAAGCAAGGCTTCTCACTTTATCCCCGTAAAGTCAACTCGCAAGGAAATATATATTTCCAATATTTTCATCAAAGAAATATTTAGACTGTATGGCATGCTTAAGGAAATCATAGCAAACAAAGATATAAAATTTAGTTCAAATTTTTGGAAATATTTGTTTCTTGGTTTTGAAACTAAATTTCTATTTAGTACAACCTATAACCCTCAAACTGATGGGAATACATAGAGGGTAAACCGAGTGTTAGAGGAAATTTTAAGGTTGCATGTTATGCATCAACCCAAGAAGTGGGAAGACTACCTACCACTGGTAGAATTTTCTTATAACAATGGCTATCAAGAGTCATTGAAGATGAACCCTTTTGAGGCTCTCTATGGTATAGAATGCAATATTCCAACCAATTGGAATAACCCAATACAAAAAATTACACTTGGGCCATACATGCTAAAAGAAATGGAACAACAAGTAGTTCAAATAAAACATAATCTAAAAGTAGCTCAGGATAGACAAAAAAGCTATGAAGACAGAAAAATGACTCCTAGAGATTTCAAAGCACGGGATCATGTGTATCTTTGAGTTAGGCCCATAAAATGTTCCTTGAGAATAGGAACTTGTGCCAATATAACACCTCAATTTTGTGGACCCTTTGAAATTTTGGACGGAGTGGGACCTGTAGCATATAGACTAGCACTCCCTCCCATAGTGTAGGCACATAATGTTTTACATGATTCTAATCATATAATTGATTGGTTTTTGATTCAAGTGGAACCAGAGGGATAATTCCTACCATAACCATAATGCATAATAGACAGGAAATAAATTCTATCCAGGAACATAACCATTGCACAAGTCAAGGTGTAGTGGAAACACTTTGGTATAGATGAAGCTACATGGGAAATGGAGGATACCATGAAACAAGCATACCCATTTTTGTTTATTGCTATACTTACATATCACATCGGAAGGTAGAACATCGAGGACGTTGTTTCTTTAAGGGGGAGGGGATTGTAATACCCTTGTTTCCCCGGAACTTGTAAATATAACTATAGCATACTAAAAGACTATGGGCAGACTGATTATGTGTGAATGTTGGAATTGATGAACCTTTTGATACAAGGTAATGTATATATATATTTGTTACTAATTAAAATGGAAATTGTTGCATAATTGTTGAAGGGGTTTCCAAGGTAGGTCATGATGCATGAGAGAGATGGTGAGGGGAACCGATAACAGTTGAGATGACCCATACCATACCAGTACTCTATTGAATTTAAATTGTCAGACCCAGAACAGTCCTATGACCCAGAGAATTTAATTACTAGTCAAACTGGTAGTTGGGGATTCTTCCTCAAGAGTCAATGAGGAAATGGGAAGAGTACCCATTTGAAAACTCCCTGATCTGACCTACGAAATGGGGATTTGGACCCATGAAATCTTGTTGAGAAAGGAAAGAAAAGACAAGAAATTCATGGGAAGAGAGGGGGGAGGCAAGAGGAATGGGTCTGGTGACCATTTCTGAAGAGGGAGATCATGTGCATCTCTCTTGTTCTAAAGAGAACTGAAAAATGAATTTGTTCTGGGTACATGAATTGTTGGGCAACGTTTTCTAACCAAGATAATAAATGGGGTTGCAGAGAAGATGAGTGACTGAGGAATCACTCATTACAGACCCTCTTGCTTGGTGGATAAAAAACCAATCTTCCAAGTTCCTCTAGGAGGAGGAGAGTAACCTTTATCCCTGGTTGTTGTTGAACAGAAGGAAGAGTCTCTCTCTGAGCATCATGATCTAGCTAGGGGGTGGCCAGTGGTAAATCCATCCAGGAGTTTTTGTACCTAAGGTTGGGTGGAAAAGGGAACCCCTTCCAATAGTTGCATCACCATCTGGTTCCTAGATAAGTATATTTGGTTAAATCTCTGTAGCATTTGGATCACAAAAAAATTTAGAATATGTTTTATAACTGTATAAGTTTGATTTTTGACAAAAGTGACTTGAGAAATTTAAGTAAAACAAAGAGAATGTCTTAGTTGAAGCGCATTTAATTTAATTCATTATCTCTTGACTATCTATGTGTTAGAATAAGATTTATGGAAGTGGATGTTGTGCTTGAATATGATGCACATTTTAATGCATGCTTGGGAAAGGATGATTGAACAGTTAAAAATCTCTATAAAACATCTGAAAGAAGAGAGAGTGATTTTTCTGCATAACAGTGTTTAATTTATTATTTCCTCAAATCCTACGATAGAAATCTTAGAAGATATCGGATGGACTTTAGGAAATAATCTCAAATATGAAAAAATATTAAAAGTCCTTATAAATGATTATTGAGGAAAAATAATTAGGAAATAAACATGAAATTTTTCTAATTGAATTAAAATACAAAAGTTCTCAAAATTCTATTTGGGGCATAAATAAACAATTATGTTAAACTTGTGTTAAATATCCTAAATTTGGGAAGAATCCCCTTAAATTTTGGTGGGTAGTAAATCTTGATAGAAATATTGAATTTACTGTGGAGGTAAATCTTTGTTTAAAGACCAATTTCCTTAAATTTTGATAAGAATCGTAAAACATAGTAATAAGAAAAGAAATGTAGGTAAATATGGGATTAGTGACCCCTGGTAAAAACCATTGCTTTACCATGGAGAATTCCACTCCAAGAAATATGGAAAAACAATTTAAACAAATAAATATTTCTTGAATATAGGTATATATATGTAAATGCATTTATGTATTTAAACATGTTTTTTTGGGCAAAGTTGAGAAATTGGTAAGTTAAACTGTGGTAAAATACCAAAGTTACCATTTAGATATTCTAAATTTCTTAACCCGGTGGAGTAATGGAGATTGGAAGTTTCTTCCTTCTGTGTAAAAGTTTTTAACTGCACTGGAATTTCATAGATATAAAATTCATACTTTACTAAGAGAGATCGATGATTCTTAGGAGTATGTATAAAATGCATAATTATTAAATTATTAAAGGCTTGGAAAATATATGTATCTTCTTATATCCTTTTAACCTGAAAATGTTTATATAATAATAAATATTAAACTAATCTTGTTGGTGATTGGTCTTTTGAGTCCCACCTTCAGAGTGGAAGGGAGAGTTCATGAGAATTAAGTTTTAAGCCATCTAAGAAATTGCATGGAAGAAATTATGAAGTTTAAATGCATTTTAAATATTACCCCTTCCCTTTCGTGATTGGTTATCGGAGTAATGAGAAGGGTACATGCAAATTTACTCTCAAGGCTTCAACTTGTGATGAGAATTATGTTATAAAAGTTTCAATATATTATAATAATTAACCTTGCTGCAGCATAATTGGTTGTTATATGAAGTCTACTTTTCAGAGTTATCAATAGAGCGCACAAATACCAAGACCGAAAGTCTATTCGGATTTGAATATTCAGAGTGAATGGGAGGGAGTGTCATAACAAACCCCAAAGTTGTCGGAGCGATGACATGGGTGTTATAAAGTTCTAATTGAATATAATAATATTAAACCCTACTCTTTTGTGATTGGGGTCGGAGTGTTGAGAGGAGTACACATATTTCAAGTCCGAATTGATTTAAATATTCAATAGTATTACAATGTTATAATATTATAAATGTTTAATATTTCACATGAAGGAGGTTTAATTACTTCAATTATTTATTATGTTAAATAATTGTCTAGGTTGGTATAACATTTAATATATAATAAATAAGCACAAGTTTCAAGGATTTTCTAGTGTTAAATACTTTCGGAGTTCACTCTTCGGAGTATTTGCAAGGGGCATTTAAATAAATTCGGAACCCATCGGAGCGACGACGAGACTTTTAGTATGTCCCATGCATAAATAATTTAATAGTATTTGACCTTTCCCCTATGTGATTTGTGGTTGGAGTAAAGAGAGGGGTGCACATATTTCAATAGGGAAGACATCATAAATGGCTTGAATTGATGTAATAATAAATATCAAATTGAATATAGTTAATCATTTTCCCGAGTAAATAAATAAATATGCATATATTTTTAGATATGTTAAATAACGTGAAATTTGGTGTGGAGTTGTGTGTTGAGATTATAAACATTAGTTGATATTAGTCAACTTAAGTACATATGTTGGCCTAATTTGGTATTTATGTGTTTATATGTTTTGGGCAAAGTTGAGCAATTTGTAAGTAAACTCTGGTAAAATACTAAATTTACCATTTAGATATTCTATTGATTGAATAATAAGGTTGAAAAACGTTATATTTGCAAACTATAAATTTCTTAACAGTGTGTAATGGAGATTGGAAGTTTCTTCCTTCTATGTAAAAGGTTTTAACTGCACTAAAATTTCCTAGATATGAAATTCATACTTTACACAAATTGACGATTATTAGAGAAACTTCATTAATGGAGTTATATAAATTCTCATATTTTTATTATCTTAGGAGTAAATATATGTATTTTCATGTATCATTTTACCATGAAAATATTTATATAATAATAAATATTAAACTAAGTTTGTTGGTCATTGGTCTTCAAGTCCCACCTTTGGAGTGGAAGGGAGAGTGCATGAGAATTAAGTTCGAAGCCATCGGAGCTATGGCATGGACATTATCAAGTTTAAGTGAATTTTAAATATTACCCCTTCCCTTCCCTTTCTAGATTGTTTATAGGAGTAACTAGAAGGGTAAGTGCAAATTTACTATCAAGGCTTCAACTTGTGATGAGAATTGCGTTCTAAAAGTTTCAATATATTATAATAATTAACCTTTCTCCACCTTAATTGGTTGTCTGATGTGTATATTATAATAATTAACCTTTCTCCACTTTAATTGGTTGTTTGATGTGAGTACGTGAATAAGCATGAATAAGGTATGAATTACTAGAAATTAAATTAAAACATGAAACAATATATTATTATATATATAATCATTTTTATTCGGGGCCTACTTTTCGAAGTTATGAACGGAGTGCACAAATACCATGACCAAAAGTCTATTAGGAGTGGATGGGAGGGAGTGTCATAAAAAAACCCAAAGTTGTGAGAGTGATGGCATGGGTGTTATAAAGTTCTAATTGAATATAATAATATTAAACCCTACTATCTTGTGATTGGGGTTGGAGTGTTGAAAGGAGTACACATCTTTCAAGTCATAATTGATTTAAATATTCAATAGTATTATAATGTGATAATATTATAAATTTTTAATATTACACATGAAGGAGGTTTAATTACTTAAATTATTTATTATGTTAAATAATCGTGTGGGTTGGTATAATGTTTAATATATAGTAAATGGGCACAAGTTTCAAGGATTTTCTAGTGCTAAATACTTTCAGAGTTGACTCTTCGGAGTATTTGGAAGGGGCATGTAAATAAATTTTGAACCCATCTGAGAGACGGTTAGAGTTTTATTATGTCCCATGCATAAATAATTTAATAGTATTAAACCTTTCCCCTGTGTGATTGGTGGTCAGAGTAAAGAGAGGGGTCCACACATTTCAATAGCAAAGACATTGGAAATGGCTTGAATTGATGTAATAATAAATATCAAATTGAATATAGTTAATCATTTTCCCCAATAAATATGCATATATTTATATATATGTTAAATGACATGAAATTTGGTGTGGAGTTGCGTGCTAGAGAGGACAATGAATTATAAACATTAATTGAGATTAGTCAACTTAAGTACATATGTTGGCCTAATTAACCTTATCATGTTAAGTAGTGAATTATGTACTTTAATTAAGGTTAACCAATTTAAGTTTGTTATGGCCTAACTAACCTTGTCTTGTTATAGTATAATTACTTATAATTATCTTATGAGTAATAATTAAAACAATACTAAACTACTTCTAAGGGGAATAATGAAAAAAAGTAAATACCCATTAATTATTGGGCCATAATTATTAAGTTAATTATTTGGCTAAGAGAAAATTACATTTGCAAGGGTAATTAAATTGGGGAATATTAATTATTCCTAATAAGGTTTAAGTAATTGGATACCAAAGAGCGGTAAATATCAATGAAGAATTTTAATTGGTTCATATTAGCGAGAATATTCCTTGATACCTTGGGCTCGGGGTAATGAGATTGCACGAATCGCTCAAACTACGAATGGTTGTTCTCGAGAGGGAATATTCCTCGATACCATAGTTGTCAGAGGGAAGAAAAGATCACACCAGATAAAGGTCTGAGCGATGAATGGTTGTAGCCCTGTGTGGAATGAAATTCCACCGTGGCAGTATAGGCTAGTGCCTCGTCGGGATAAGGGTGTCACCACGTTAGTTGGTTTGGACACTGAAATGTCACGAGGATGCCACATGGAAGTACGAGAGATGATTCCTATGTAAACCCGAGAATCTTCGGAGGGTCATAACTCTTGTCTCAAAGCTTGGTTCTGTGAAAACTCATTGTTGTTGGAAATTTCTTGACAAGAAAAAGATGATGGAGTTGTGATAGAGATTATTCAATATTATTAGAAGGGGTGAAAATTTAATACCCCATATCCA
>JZKD02S1347689.1:34851-55833 GCA_000966675.3 Picea glauca | reverse complement strand
CAATTTGTTTTAGGAACGAGAACATGTTCTTGTACATATGTTTCTCAGGAATGTGTGTGTGTGTGTTCTTGAGAACGCACATGCGTTCTTGGAAATGTTCCTACGTGGCTTGTTGAGTGGAGTTTCAGATTTTTTCGAACCTATCACATCAAGAAGGCGTGTATGTTCCTAGAAATGTTCACACATTCCAATGAGTGTGTGTTCCTTCTCACCCCATTTCCACTTTATATTCCACCAAATTCGTGCAGTCACCCCTTAAATATTGTGCATTTCGAAAGGAAGAGCCTGAGGAAGAGATTTATGAAGAAAGTTACCATCCTTTTGGAGAGGAGCAAAAATGATCCCATGACTCTACTGAAGACAACAAAGATATAATTGAAGAATGAGAGCCTGGAATGGATATTCATGAGGATAAAGTGATGGTGTATTCTCCTCCATTCGATGAAGTCATCCAAGATTCCATTCCTCCTGCACAAGAAGAAGAGAATGTGGTTAGTCATTTTCCTTTCCATGTTTTTTATGATGCTTTGTTCTATGGTTTAAAAGGTGAATAAATAGAGGAACCCTTGGATGTACTAGACCCCTCATGCTACGATGAAGGTGATGATGTGATTGAAAAAATTGATGAATTTATGTGTGTTGGGATATGTAAATGGTAGGTGATTGGTCATGATGGAGATCCCATTTACGAGACTAAAGGTCATTTTCAAATATTTCCTTTACAATAACCATGTGTGAGTGCTACTAATTCAGATATTTGGTAGTGTGAAGATAACGTGATTACATATTTGTTCCAATCACCCAAGGATGACTTATTGTAGCATTCCCATGATGATTTTTGGTCATACCCTGGGGTTTGATGCTTATTCTTTTGAGCACTTGGATTTATTCTATGAAGAAAATTCTCAACCACTATTGTGTTCCAGTATTGATTAGGGTAAGGACATGATTTTCCTGGAGTAGGATACTTGTGATGAGGCTTTCCAACCCTGTTATTTTCCTTTATTTCTCTATGTCACTAAGGAAGCAGCTGGGAAATGTGTTCCTTGTCCCAAGATGTTTCCAAGGAAAAAACAATTCTTGGAGTTTAATGGTAGGTTGAATGCTTTAAGAAGAAGTTTGATATATCGATCTTTCAACCCTCCCCTAAGTAATTGTCTATAATCCTCCATATTATTGTTCATCCCTTTTCAGGTCTTGGGGAGTGATAAGGTCTAGGCTAGTTAACTTTCTGACCCTTTGAGCCAACGGGATAAGTCTCTACCTTGTCACAACCCTATTCAAATATGAATTGAACATTCTCGTGAGAACATGGCTTGGCATGATTTGGTCCCTCCCCCGTGCCTACATGAGTTAGACTTTATGATTAGTTATGACACAATGCATGCATGCTCTGAATCATGTTCTTTTTGTGCTTGACTTGTGCTTGTTTTGGTTTATGATGAATCACAAGGGTAGGTGTTATGATACAATTCTAGTATGGTTTTATTGGTTATATGATTACACCTAGCATTAAGACTAACACAGGTAGATATAGGTAGGTAGGGAGGCATTGCATATGTAACATATCATGTTAGTATAGTTTTCATTTAGCTTAACCTGATTTACGTACATGCTAATGATTTATGTGTTTTCTTCTTGCATATTGCATCATTTCTATGTCATACTTATATGTTTGCATGATCATATTTACATTCTAGAATAAAAATACTGGAAAAAATTATTGTTAACATTTTCTTTTGGATTTTGATCATTTTCATAAGAATAAGGGGTGATAGCACCAACCTTGATGCTCTTACGACTTTGCTTGAGTGTGTAGGCACATGTCATACCAGATGTTTTGAGCTTCTCATGTGCTCTACGTTGAGCACATGTCCCCGAGTAGGAGCATGATGTTACCCCCTCATACTAGGGGTAACTAAGGAGATCATGTATCGAATCCCATGGGTAGCAGACATGGAGTGTTGAGAGTCATGTTGACTAACATAGCCCCGCAAGGCCCCTCCTATCTTGACTTGCACCATTATGCATCACCACCAGCAGAGAAACATCTATCACAACAGCTTGGCCCCAGAGGATAGCAGGTATTTCTTCATGAGGTAATAAGTCTAGTATCATTGTAAGTGTCACTTTAATAATTGAATCATTTGAATATATTGTAAATAATTCTTTCTTGATTACAAAATGTTTGCTTGGAAATTATACCTCCATTTCAATCAACCCTACTCTCTTCTTCATGATCAGATCATTTGAGAGATATTGATCTTCGATCTGAGGAGTGCTCACTCGAGAGAACACACTGAGATATATCACTCCTCCATTGGATCATGAAATTCCTAACCTTGGTGGGTGTCATTACGTCCTAGTGAGTTGGTCACCCTAGGGAATGGGGTGCTACTAGGGAGTTCCTTGAAGAGTCGTCATATCATTCCCGATCATACTTATCACTTTCCATACTTCTTCAATTTTGTCTCCTCAATCTTTTGGGTTTTCAGGTGCACTGAACCAATAAGGGATTATACCTCATTTCATGGGAAGAAGGGGATGAAGGCCCAGAGGGGAATGTAGCTGGAAAAAGATAAAATCCAATCATAAACCTTCCATATGTTCGCCTTGGGATATCGAGAACAATGAAATGATTCTCGAAACAAAGAAGGACTCGTTAATTAAATAACTAACTAATCAATCATGCCAACCGAGGTAGAGCGTATGCAAGCTATGCATTTCCTTTTAGTGCCCCTTATTGTCTTCAACTTAGAAAGGCACGATGACCAAGATAGAGTGTATGTGGGCTATGCATTTTATTTTTAGTTCCCCTTATTGTCTTCAACTTGGAAACACGTTAATAAATTAATGACAAATAAATGGGCTTGGAAACATGTTGCATTGTTGATGAACGGAAGCACACCCTCTACAAAGGAACCCATAAATGAGACAATATGAACACTTGTATGTCATGAACCCCATGCTCAAAAGTCTTACCCCACTCCACCTCATACTCACACATGAATTAGATAGGTTTCCCTTAGGAAACACCTTTGACTTGGGGATTAAATGGCCCAATAGGATGCCTTGACACCCCTCCCACACCTAAATTTTAAAAATCGTATAGGGTCTTTGAGCATTTGTTTAGTTTTAAAAGGAATGGTTTGATGCACATGTTTTGGTGGTTCCATTATTAGATGTGGCTTAATTGGAATGATTATTGTGACTTATGGACCCTTGGAGGGTGCATCTATTTTTCTTTTTAGGACCTTACCCAGTGGACATGTATTCATGAGGAGATGACTTTGTTTGGACCTTCATGGGGCCTTTGGAGCCCAAGGATGGATGCATAAACCCCATGTATGGGGCAGGATTCTGATCACCATTTGCACAATGAATAGTGATATTGTTTCCTTTGGAGACACTCTGGCATGGCTAGGAGATAATCTCCCACCTCTCTCCACTTGGACGTTGGCCTTTGGAGGCTTGGAAGTCACCCTACTAACACATAACTTCACTTAAGGCTTGTGGATTTGATGGAGGAGGGTTTGACATGATGGTTTTCACGTGTGGCATGATGATGGGCCTTTAGAGGCCTAACATTACACCTTTTCACCTCAACATTTCACTTTGGGAGCTCAATATCACCCTAAAGGAGATGACGTCACCCTTTAGGGTTTTATTTTTGTAAAAAAAATGAATTTTCTATAAATTGAATGGGAAAATTAAGAAGTAGGCTCAATGTTTTAAAAGAAAATCACTTTTGGGTTAATGATGTTTAGCATTTCCCATATAACATGGCTAGCCACCATTCATTTTCCATCTTAATTCTTTCTCACACAAGAGGATTCAAGTTTGAAATTTTCGTCCTATTTGGAAAATTGGATATTTTCCATGGTGCGCTATCTCTTGGAGGAAAACTGTTGGTGTTTCTTGACTCATATATGGTGAATTTTTCCACAACTAGGGTTTTATGCTTGATTATTCTTTGTGAAGTAAGTAAAATCTGCAATTTCATATCATGCTTTGGATGTTTATATGGTAAATTTTACTTGTTCATGTTGAATATTATGAGATTGCTTGTCCAAAACCGTAGGAGAAGGAACATAAGGTATTTTTCCCTCTCTTTAGAACATTTCATCCATTAATTTGTTAAGGAAACCTCATCTAGGGAAACCCCTAAAGCCCTAAAGTGCTAGCACTTTAGGATTTTTGTCTTAGAAGCTTGTTGTGATTACTTTTTTCAAGAATCTAAAGAAGGAGGAGAATCTGCTAGGGCCTGAAAGAGCTTTATCCCTAGTAAATATTACTCTTGAGGTTCAGAGTTTGAGGCCCTAAGGTACTAGCACCTCAAAATTTACCTCATTTCTTTAGACATTATTATCAATAGTCTCCAATTGAAAGTTAATTGTTGTTGTAAATGACTCCATAAGCCCCAAAAGGCACTATTATACTTGCTCTCTTGTGAAGGAATTGATCAAACAACTCTCAAAATATACTCTCCAAAGATTTTGCTAACATTTTCCAACCCTAGCCTAGCTAAAATCACTAACTTTGTTGTTGTTTTTCCAAAAACTACTACAACCATCTAATTTGCTTCATTTTGTTGCATACACTAACTTAATACCATCCCAACTTACTAAAAAATTTCTTGGAATAAGTGCTAATTGTTATATTGGATAAATGTTGATTTTTCATTGTATTTTCATGCAATTCTAATCTATATTTCTTGTGACTGTTACAAAATACTAATTACTGTTATAAATTGTCATTTAACTGCAATTTTACTTCATCCATTGTATATTTATGTTGTTTATTATTTGTCGAGGTATTTTATCAAATTGGTACCTGGAAAGTGTTATGTATACATGTTATATTGTTCTTGTTCCAGGAAGGTACACAAAACACTTATCTTTTCCACAATTTTACGAACATAGACATTTGACTTAGGTAATTGGTGAGAGGGACCTCCAAACTTGGCTACATCCTTCCTATCTGATCCCTTGAGGTTACCGGGGACACCTCCCCTAGGATAGACCTCATATATCCCTAAAACATGGGGATTTTCTAGTAAGATGACATTGGTGGGTTATCCTATAGTTACGCCAATTTGATTTACCTTCCCTTGGCTTGGAAAAGTACAACTTGTGTGATAACACGACCCACACCAATGGTTATTGTCTACACATGGAAATAATGTTCCCAAGAAATATAAAGTCATTATTGAAAGCAGAGTCGAATATATATGATTTCTTAGCATGATCGTTATCTGTATAACCATGAAAATGACATGGCACCAAACAATGTAATGATGTGCCCATGTAGGCATGAAAAATAGGTCATCTTCAAGACATCTATCCACATAGTGGGCCTCATGTTGTACCCTGGGTTCCATTTTCATTCATGGTGAAAGTCCTTGCCTCTTACAATTATTTTCATTAATGAATATTCATTAGAGGGACTTTCTTTTGTGTTATTTTCATTTGGTACATAATAAAGTCATAATCAATGGTATGTTCTTTCAAAGTTATTTTCCAAGACATCTAATTAATCATTGGTTCCTAATCTTATCTTCTATCATTTGATGTGGAAATCATTATGGCTCTCCTTTTAATAGATCTCTTCCTAACATATTTAGTACAATTTCTTAGGAATAAGATTTAGAGACCCTATTAGTACCTTGGAGCTTACAATGATCAATGGTTGGTTCCCTCACAGTAAAAAATGGGTATTCATCAATGGCCCCTAATTGATTTCTTCTATGAAGTGCTTAACATAAACACATATGTTTTCACTTATTAGAGTGCACTATGTACCTTGGGGGCTACCTTAGGTTTGGAAACAATATAAATTAATGACCAATGACTAAATAATGTATCCCATGGTTGAATTCGATACATTTATTCATATGTTGTAGATTCGTATATTGTGATGGATATCAATTGAAGACCTTGGGCTTGGGTGGAATCCCTCATTGGCAATACCACATGACTTATTTACAATACCACACTCTATATTGCATTAGTAATTTGGAGGACCGTATTTTTACACTACAGTTCTAGCTATCCTTTGAGTGTACACTGATACATATATGCACTTTGAATTTGTTCCTAGCTATGATTTGATTTGTTCTTCATAGATCCTGTTGGCCCTCGACGAAGTTTTGAGGAAACATTGGTCAGGTTTGACCACGTTTTGGACTTCGACAGGCTGGTCGAAGATGGAGCATCGAGGTGAAGCTGAGATTGCAGATCTCACTTGTTTTGTGGGCTATGTGGACCCATCATGGGGTTCTTAGGGTTTTGTAATGGGTTATGGGATGTCGGCCCATGGGTTTACCCATGATTAGGCATTTTTGTAAATGTAAAAGTATAAATAATTAAATATTGTATGGTAGAAGTAGCCAAGTGAAGAATCGATAGCTTGCAAGGCTAAGTGCAAGTAGTTTTGAGTTGCTTAGTGCAATAGGTTGTGTATGTAAGGCTTTGTGCTTAGTAGAGGAGTTGGCTCTGTTCCTTGACCGATTTTGGGAAGGTGGATCTGGTGCTTAGTGCGGAGATCACCTGTCTGGTGCGAATCTTGGCTATGTGGCTTAGTGCGCAAGAGCAGATGAATGTAAGAGATTGAAGCCTAATAAAGAAGAAGAAGTAGTTGGTGGATGTAGCCCCACACTCGGGTGAACCAAGTATATCATGTGTTGATGGTTTTCTTTGTGTTATTATGTTTATGCTCTGTATCTTCTTAGTGAATTGATTTTTATGTATGATAGATAGATCTATGAATTCTTAGTGCTTTATTTATATTGGATGTGCTAGATCTAACTTATGATGCTAAGTGCGATGTATATGTTGTCATTC
The DNA here is from genome assembly GCA_000966675.3 of Picea glauca. Classification (NCBI taxonomy): domain Eukaryota; kingdom Viridiplantae; phylum Streptophyta; class Pinopsida; order Pinales; family Pinaceae; genus Picea; species Picea glauca. The sequence continues at coordinate 48,991 of JZKD02S1347689.1, read as the reverse complement.
TACTGTGTCGATTTGTACTTGGGGTTTGATATGTGATGTGAGTAAGACTAATAGCTTGATGCATGGTGTTCCTAAGTACTTTGTAGAAGTGTTATGGTGAAAGTCCTTGCCTCTTACATGTTATCATCCATGGAACATCGATAGAAGAGGAATTTGAAGTCATTAAGCTTATTGAGAACAATGCCCCATTCCATATTTTTTTAGGAAAGACTTGGATTGAGAAAGATTGGATCATAAGGAAAGTAGAGAAAGAACTACAGAAAATAAAAAGCAAGAACTAAGGGATTCCATATCTAGGAAAATAGATTGACTGATAGAAGAATGAGAGGTTAAGTCGAAGTAGCATAACACAAGAGAATTAGTTGTACAAGTTGAAAGAGTGCAAGAAGGTTTAAGGACCTATCCATGCAAGAAAGGAGTATATCCACCCAACAATTAATAAGAGAATAAATATAAATTCGAACCCTTTGAGAGCACATCAGCAGTGCGAAGTCACTACAATAGGAGAAACTAAGAATAAGAATGGGAAGAGGAATCCAGAAACAGTTAGAGAGACTCAGATCACAGGAAAGAAGGAAAGGAATCTCAATAAGAAAAAAACCAAGTTAAAAAATCTACAGGAAGTTACAGAGAATACTTCGCACGAGGCAGGCTCTGAACCTCTTCGGAACAATAGAACTGCACAGAATGGGACTTCACCCAAGCGAAGCTATATGAATGTTGGAGGTGCCCCAACTGTTAGAATGATGCTCCTAACGGCTAGGAAACACATTTATGGGAGAATGGACCGCATTTGGGACGTTGAGACCGCACGATAACGGACAGATTCACATTGATGAAAGCATTCCTGGCCGTTGGAAAAAATTGTTATGACACTCGCTTATTTAACCCGCCAGACGTTGCGTCGGGACCAATTTTTGCTACCCATCATCGACCAGGGGACTGTAGGCTTCCCCTTCAACTGGATGTTGTTCGAAACGTTCCAACCCCGTGATTGAGACGCTAAGTAAACATTGTGACGATCCAGCTAATGCGAAGAAAATCCCGTCGATCTTACCTTATTATATCCTGCCTTTGGATGTTGCGGTTAAACACACCAGCATTACACAAGAATTCGAATACACATTGATCACCATGAACATTCCGAAGGGAATACGCATAGTTGGAACCCAGTTGGGACAGATCCCAACACTGAAGAACAATGATTTCAACCTTGGAGACAGAAAGAACCATGCCATGCTCACACCCCATAGATATTTGACGAATACCACTAGGAAGAAGCCTCACATATTCTCCCAACCATGCATTAAGGAGCTGGCGTAGTCAACGATACCGAATGTAATGAAGATTCCTCATTTTGGCCGACATCAGGAGGTTAACGCTTGTTTTAATCTCCTCTTGTCGTGCTATCATGGTGGATACCTGTGGCTCGACATGAGGATTACTGTGGATCCAACGTTGATCCACTTGATCATAGGATTGAGCATGCAGGGACCTGACCCTCAACAGTTCTACCCAGGGAAGACCTCAAATCGCTCCCTAGCACAATGCATCGAGGAGGCATATGACGAAGTTAAGAAGGGAAAGCGAGGCTACAAGGTAGCCTCTATCCAGGATGTCACAGTCTGCCTCACTTGCCAACTCATAGCTGGCAAGATTGTAAGAAAGAATTGCCCCACGCAAGTCACCGGGTTCATACCTTGCAGGAAAATGCATGGAGGGGATGCAGATGAATTGGGAGAGTTACCTCGTCAACAAGCTTGAGAAATACTTCCGCGAAGCGCGGGATCAGGGATACGAGTTCTACTTTAGCTGGCTACTTGTGTTGATTTCATTTGTCGCTTGGCAAATGCCGGAAGGAGCCACCTTCCCGGAGATTGAACCATCGGAGTCGTTGGCCATGAGGTTCTCAACCTTATGGTATACGAATGACATGTCAAAGAAATGACAGTGGAATGCAATATTCCATGCCTACGATCATCTATTGAAGGTTTTCATTGAGTCGTTCCCACGCATGCCACTATGCACCTTGCACCAGTACAGACCACTAGCTAAATTCTGCGCAGATCCACATTTTATTTATATCACTGTGCACAGAGACGAGAGAAATGAAGAGCTATAGTCCTATTACAAGCTAATGGACGAAGACATAGAGAATATCACGAAGGAGTGGTCTGAGGAGTTTCTTGTACTCGTTGATGACACAAAACTCTCCAACCCTGACATCATAGGAAGCCCCTTGGTCACCTGGTTCGAGCATGCAGGACAGTCAAGTGAAAAGAATAAAAAGAAAAGGGAGGAAGTTCAGAACATAGTGAATGATGAGGAGGACAACACCTCATAAGAAAGTGGACCTAGCTTGCCCACGGGAGGAGGAGGAGACGAACTAAATCAAGAAGTAGGAGGGGAAGAAGGAGAAAAGCAAGGATACGATGTAGATACATCGCCGAAGGATCCCCCTACCGAGACATAAACACTAAATAAGAGGAAGGGTTCTCCGTAGAAACTCTCGGTAAGAAATAAAACCCGCACCAGTAAGCCCCAGCTAGAGGCCACGACCACAGAGGACGACATCGGCTTGGTTCGTGGAGCGATGGAGGATGTGTACGAAGATCTCTTGCAAAGATATGGAGAAAAGAAGGAAGAGTTGTATGTAAAGGTCGAGAAGGAGTTGAAGGAGATACAATGAGCTATTCAAGTTATCCGCGCAATACCTATTGCGCATTCCTCGTTGGAGATTGCATAATTGGGGGACAAGCCTGCCTAATTTAGAAGATTACCAGATGCAACAAAGGCTCGAGTTCAGAAAGTTCAAGAAGAAAAGGAAAAGGCTACAGAAGCCATGAAGAAAGAGAAAGAGAAAGTCTTAGAGAAACTACGAGTTGCGTAGCACTATGTAATCGCTTACGAAAATGATAAAGATGGGTTTCAGGCGATGCTCGAGGAAGAAACAGTGAAGATACAGAGGGAAAAGGATCAGCTGCTCATAGAGCAGACTCTGGTCAAAGAAGTGGTTAGAAGAGCACTTCGCTCTGTGTCAGGCTTGGCATAGGAGGAACATAAGGCAGTCGAGGTTCAAGTGATGAAGATTTTTGAGGCCATCCAGTAGCTTCAAGCAAGGATAATGGAGTTGGAGGTCCAAGCAGTACCAAGCACTATGTAAGAGGTGCACGACTAGGGCCCTCGCCTCAGAATGCAAACAATTGAGTGATAGGAGCACGTGGACTTCTGAACACCTCGCAGAAGACCTAGAGCTAAGGAAGCTAGAATCACAACTACAAGAGGCGCAACAACATGCACTATCAGTACAAGTGCAGATGAAGTTACTCACTACAGTCGAGAGAATGAAGAGATCATAGGAACAATGCACAGTCCAGCAATAGATTACTACCATATAGGGCAGAGTAATGGAAGTCACACAGAGGCTACAACCGGTGCAGGATGAAGCCTATGCGGTGTTTGAAGAGAACGAAGGACAAGATTTGCAACTATACCAAGTGGTTACGACAGTGGAACAATGCCTGGAAGGGCTTGTTACAGAGCAAATGATCCAAGAACTCGATGATCTGGAGGCTCAGGCGAAGTAGTAAGTTGAGGCATCTTGAGGCCTTCAAAGCAACGTTGCCCAGATCTAAGTGACTCAGGACGAGTCACAAATGAGTGTTGGGGGCCTATTGGCCCTCGACCAAGCTTTGAGGAAAATTGCTCAGGTTTGACAACATTTTGGACTTCGACAGGTTGGTCGAAGATGGAGCGCCCAGGCGGAGCTGAGATCACGGATATCACCTATTTTGTGGGCTTTGTAGACCCAACATGGGGTTCTTAGGGTTTTGTAACAGGTTATGGGATGTCGACCCATGGGTTTACCCATGATTAGGCCTTTTTGTAAATGTAAAAGTATAAATAAGTAAAGATTGTAAGGTAGAAGTAGCTAAGTGAAGAGTCGATAGCTTGCAAGGCTAAGTGCAAGTAGTTTTGAGTTTCTTAGAGCAATTGACTGTGTATGTGAGGCTTTGTGCTTAGTAGAGGAGTTGGCTATGTTCCTTGACCAATTTTGGGAAGGTGGATCTAGTGCTTAGTGCGAAGATCACGTGTCTGGTGCGAAGATTGGCTCTATGGCTTAGTGTGTAGGAGCAAATGAATGTAAGAGATTGAAGCCTAATAAAGAAGAAGAAGTAGTTGGTAGACGTAGCCCCACACTGGGGTGAACCACGTATATCATGTGCTGATGGTTTCCTTTGTGTTATGATGTTTATTCTCTGGATCTTCTTAGTGCATTGATTGTTATGTATGATAGATAAATCTATGAATGCTTAGTGCTTTATTTATATTGAATGTGTTAGATCTAACTTATGATTTTAAGTGCGATGTATATGTTGTCATTGTTACTGCATCAATCTGTACTTAGGGTTTGATCTGCGATGCGAGTAAGACTAATAGGTTGTTGCATGTTGTTCCTAAGTACTCTGTAGAAGTGTTATAATCACATATCTGTGTCCCAGCTCGGTTACAGACACTTGATTCCTGTAACCCCCCTGCCTCTACCTCGGGTGAGACTTCGTCTGCTTCGAAGGTGTTGCTGGAAGGGCCAGTAGTTAGGGTTTTTTGGGTGCATTGTTGAAGCATTGAACCCTGGGTTTGCCCCTGTGCCAACAGATCCATTGTGTATTTATTCATGATCACAATCCCACAAATAAGTTTTGTATGGATTTGAAATGTACTTGATTTGGAAACCACAATTGTTTCCCCTTTGAGCATGGGGGTGCCCACCTTGAGGAAGAGAGTTTTCTCTTACCTTGTTTTTGCTTGCATGTGATTCTATGATCTTTGGTCTATTGAACTCTTCTTTGATTTGTTTTCCCTAAATCTTTGCATTATTTATAGTGTTTTGGCCATCGGTTTCTTTTCTCTCCTCACACATTAGAGGGTATCTATTATACCTTTATCTGGTCACCCATGACTTAAGTCAATGATCTAGCCTTGTGAAATTGTTATAATCATGGAGCTTTATCCTTTTGTGTTTTCTAGGGCCTCTTCTAGAAAATCCTTTAATGCACCCACACTCCATTGTTCATCATCTAGCAAGCATCCACATTTTTCTTTAAAGAAACCCATGGGCACCCACACTCTGTTAGAGAGCAACCTATGGGCACCCTCAAAATGAATTGAAAATATATGAAACATATGGATCCTACATGTTTTGAGTGGAAAACATAAGAGGTGTACACTTGTACATCCTCAAATTCAATCATAAACCACTTGAACCAACCTTTTCAAGTATAAATAGAAGGTTCATGGATGGGTAGGATTAGTGTGGCTAGCCATTTGAAAGACTAAGATAATGCTTTGATTCTATTCCATTTGGCTCCAAGTTAAACCCTAGGTGTTTCTACAAGTGGGAGAGAGATCCTTTAGGGTGCATCACAGACATTCTTTGGCTCCCTTATTATATTTTATCTCGATCCATGAGTTGAGAGAGAGCTTGAAAGAGATTGAAGCATGAGGAACCCAAGGTTGGGTGAGGAGGTCATAAGTAGCAAGGACATGTATATACTTATTGTAAATTTCTTATCCTTGAATGTGTGTAGATGCTAAAGAGATTTAGGTGTTGAAGATCCAATTTGTAGCTTTATAATCTGAATGAAGAAATAATAAAGCTGTATTTCATTCTCTTTCTTTAACTTTTCATTATAGTCACATTAATATAATAATAGAAAGACGTAGAGTAATCTAATTCTTAGACCTAATTAATTTCTCTACGACAAAAAGAATTCACCTAGAAAGTAGTCGAATAGATGATACATTATATAGTGATACAATTAAGATCAAATAAAGAACTCTAAGAAAATGAGAGATAAAAAACAATTTATTTTGTAATGTCTTATCTATGCATGGTTCTCAATTTCAAAATATTTATAATATTATTGACAATCATAACTTGTTAAGTCATGAAACCAAAATAGATTTAAGCAAACGTATCTTCCTCTTTCAATCATAAATACAAAACATTAAAACAAATCAATTAATTCCTTTCTTAATTTTAAATTAAAAATTCAATAAACAAAAAAAAATTGTTTTAATAGTAATCATCATCTTCATTATATTCTAATTGTTAACATAATAGTAAATTTTCTCGTAATTTAATTAATACACAATAATTTTACAAAAATTAAAAAATTTTAATATTAAAAAAAATTCACACAATTAATACACAATAATTTTACAAAAATTGGAAAATGCTCTATAATAAAATAAATTGAGTACTCATTGAAATAATAAAAAGAATGTTATTTTCAACCAATGTTAGATATGAGCATGGATTTTTAAAGAGTCCTCTTAATATTTCTATAATTTTTTAAGAAAAAAATAATCTATTATTATATTACATATCTATTTATATTAAATCGTTATTATATATATATCTAATTTAATTTATATTAAATCTTAAGAGACTTTATAACATAAAAAAAGTTAATATCCATTTAGAGTATAAGTATAGGTTTTATAATCATAGTACTCACTTCAAGCTTTGGGTGTATCTTACCAAAAACAAAGGTGTTGTTTAGTTGTTTTATTAAATAGTTTTTTTTTTCTAAATTATTATATAAATTTTTATGAATCTAAAAATTTCTTATTAGATTTCGATCAAATATCCTCTGAATGTTTCACTATTACAGCTTAACTGGTTTTATAAACTTAAATAACCTTAAACCAAAAATGTTTATACGTTAAATCAGAGTGACGATTGGTGAATTTGTGCGCATACTATTAAAGTACATTTGCGTAGGATCAGTAATGGAGAAATAACTCAAAGTGTCAGCGAATTTTGACTTTCAAGTCAGAAGTACCAAACAATTCTGTTCAACGCAACATTATATTATGAGAAATAACTCAAACTGTCATTGAATTTTGACTTTCAAGTCCAAAGTACCAACTGATTCAGTTCAACGCCCAAGATCATTAAGAACAACATTATATATTATATGCATCCAAGTTCCCACAAACAGAACTGACAACAACATCGGTGACAGATATTTATTGACGCTGGGCATGTTACAGAATTGCATGTGGGTGCCGGTGAGTTCCACCGTTCCTGTGCTGCGATTTCGCCTTACTTATATCCCACAAAATCTATAGCTATGATATGCCATCAAAAAGCATTAGGCTATGGGAACAACCAAAAGCCTAATTTGTTACCCCACATTGCTTGCGTTGGATTTTTCATGTTTCTAGCAAGATCCTGTCAGCATTTCCCAGACAAATGATAAGTTCAAAGGTCAAATATAAAATAATAGCTTAGGATGAGGGTTACCTTGAGCACTGGAGACCGTCGCGTATTAACAGCGACTAGTGCTCTAGCACGCAACTTTGATGGAAGGCAATATTCATGCTCTGCGATTCTCTCGCTCTTTATGGCCGTTTTTGCTGGAACTGAGAAATTTCATAAAATAATGGAAACAAGAGTTGTGAGTCAATGTACGTGTATCATTGCGCCTGCACGTACAAGTCCTGCAGAAATGGCTCCCTAGTAACTATTCCTCTTGAGGCTTAGAGTTTGAGGCCTTAAGGTACTAGCACCTCAAAATTTACTTCATTTCTTTAGACGTTATTATCAATAGTCTTCAATTGAATGTTAATCGCTGTTGTAAATGATTCCATAAGCCTAAAGAGGCACTATTATACTTGCTCTCTTGTGAAGGAATTGATCAAACAACTCTCAAAATCTACTCTCCAAAAAATTTGTTAACATTTTCTAACCCTAGCTTAGATAAAATCACTAACTTTGTTGTTGTTTTTGCAAAAAAATGCTACAACCATCTAATTTGCTTCATTTTGTTGCATACACTAACTTAATACCATCCCATCTTACTAAAAAATTGCTTGGAATAAGTGCTAATTGTTCTATTGGATAAATGTTGATTTTTCATTGTCTTTTCATGCAATTCTGATCTATATTGTTATCACTCCAAGAAACCCTTTGTGGTTGTAGACCAAAGGTGCTTGGTAACTTCAAGTCAAAATGTTTTTTGTATTTTCTGTATGTGGATCAATGGGATAACTCAGCAGCAATATGGTATACAGACAATTAAAATGAGAATCAAATGAAACAATGCTCTCAAGGATTAATAATCAGTTAATTACTTGAAGTGGGTGAAGAACAAATGCTTATAAACCAAGTACACAAGGTAGGGTTTAATAAACACTGAAGAAAATATTAATTCAGTTATGAGCTAACCAATGAGATAACAGTCATCTGTAGCTAAAACAACATGAATTAAAGTGCAGAAAGAAGGTGGAAAACTGACATCAATAGAGAGAGGAACCTTTGATTTGTATTAACATCAAAAGGTATGTTTACAATAAGGCATTTTTTGTATCCAAAATCGAACCTTTAGTGCTCCAAATGTCTTTGGTTTTATAGCCTTACAAGATGAAATCTAGATCCTTGAAAGATGGATCAGATTTTCTAAAAATAGTCAAATCCAAATAGATACAACAAGTGTAGGATGAGATCCTATAAAAATGGAAAGTCAAAACAAAATAGGAAAAGATCCTATCTAAGGAGTCAAACTCTATCTTAATAGCCTTCATATCCTTTAAACTCTTTCACAGATGTAGAAGACCTTCCAAGGCTGATGAATCTTCATAAGAAATTCGAATTTGCCAACTTTGACCAAAAAAACAATTTTTTGCTCATGAACTAAGTCACCATTTTCACTTTTCCACCTTCTTAAGCATTAAATACATCAAGATAAAACCTTAAATCTGATGTATTTAATTATTATGCATCTTTAGAAACCAACCTCGAAAGATTTGATTGAGAAAAATTCAAATCTGGGCAAAAATATGACCTTGATGCCATGTAACAGGTTTCGCCAGCTAATTTTCCCTAAATACGACCCTTTAGTTGGTGAAAAGCAAAGCTTTCACCAACTAACTAGCAAAATTCAAGGCGGAATAGTTGGTGAAAGCACAAATTTTTTAAATAAAAACTGCCTTGGGAAAAATCAAATTTCTAAGTCGTGGAGAGTCCGTTTTACATGCTTGAATACTTGATTGACATCTAGAAATCCTAAGCTTTCCAATGGTACTTTCAAATCTGCATTTGGAGTTCATTAAGGTAGCCAAAAGTTCCCTGCAATATTAGGCATCATTTCTCAAACAAAATGCCAATGCATTTTTTATCGCTAACAACTGTTACAAAATATTAATTACTGTTATAAATTGTCATTTAACTGCAATTTTACTTCATCCATTGTATATTTATGTTGTCTATTATTTGTCAAGGTATTTTATCAAATTGGTACCTGGAAAGTGTTATATATACATGTTATATTGTTCTTGTTCCGGGAAGGTACACAAAACACTTCTCTTTTCCACAATTTTACGGACAGAGACATTTGACTTAGGTAATTGGTGAGAGGGACCTCCAAACTTGGCTACATCCTTCCTATCTAATCCCTTGAGGTTACCGGGGACACCTCCCCTAGGATAGACCTCACATATCCCTAAAATGTGGGGATTTCCTAGTAAAATGACATTAGTGGGTTATCCTATAGTTACACGAATTTGATTTACTTGCCTTTGGCTTGGAAAAGTACAAATTGTGTGATAACACGATCCACACCAATGGTTATTGTCTACACATGGAAATAATGTTCCCAAGAAACATAAATTCGTTATTGAAAGTAGAGTTGAATATATATGATTTCTTAGCATGATCGTTATGTGTATAACCATGAAAATGACATGGTGCCAAACAATGTAACAATGTGCCCATGTAGGCATGAAAAATAGGTCATCTTCAAGACATCTATCCACTTAGTGGGCCTCATGTTGTAGCTTGGGTTCCATTTTCATTCATGGTGAAATTCCTTGCGTCTTACAATTATTTTCATTAATGGATATTCATTAGAGGGACTTTCTTTTGTGTTGTTTTCATTTGGTACATAACAAAGTCATAATCAATGGTATGTTCTTTCAAAGTTATTTTCCAAGACATCTAATCAATCATTGGCTCCTAATCTTATCTTCTATCATTTGATGTGGAAATAATTATGGCTCTCCTTTTAATAGATCTCTTCCTAACATATTTAGTACAATTTCTCTAGGAATAAGATTTAGAGACCCTATTAGTACCCTAGAGCTTACAATGACCAATGGTTGGTTCCCTCATAGTAAAAAATGGGTATTCATCAATGGCCCCTAATTGATTTCTTCTATGAAGTGCTTAACATAAACACATATGTTTTCACTTATTAGAGAGCACTATGTACCTTGGGGGCTACCTTAGGTTTGGAAACAATATAAATTAATGACCAATGACTAAATAATTTATCCCATGTTTGAATTCGATACATTTATTCATATGCTGCAAATTCGTATATTGTGATGGATATCAATTGAAGACCTTGGGCTTGGGTGGAATCCCTCATTAGCAATACCACATGATTTATTTACAATACCACACTCTATATTGCATTGGTAATTTGGAGGACCATATTTTTACACTACAGTTCTAGCTATCCTTTGAGTGTACACTGAGACATATATGCACTTTGCATTTGTTCTTGGCTATGATCTGATTTGTTCTTCATAGATCATGTTGGCCCTCGACGAAGTTTTGAGGAAACATTGGTCAAGTTTGACCACTTTTTGGACTTCGAAAGGTTGGTCGAAGATGGAGTGCCTGGGCGAAGCTGAGATTGTGGATCTCACTTGTTTTGTGGGCTATGTGGACCCATCATGGGGTTCTTAGGGTTTTGTAATGGGTTATGGGATGTCAGCCCATGGGTTTACCCATGATTAGGCCTTTTTGTAAATGTAAAAGTATAAATAATTAAATATTGTAAGGTAGAAGTAGCTAAGTGAAGAATCGATAGCTTGCAAGGCTAAGTGAAAGTAGTTTTGAGTTGCTTAGTGCAACAGGCTGTGTATGTAAGGCTTTGTGCATAGTAGAGAAGTTGGCTCTGTGCCTTGACCGATTTTGGGAAGGTGGATCTTGTGCTTAGTGCGAAGATCACTTGTCCGATGCGAAGCTTGGCTCTATGGATTAGTGCGCAGGAGAATATGAATGTAAGAGATTGAATCCTAATAAAGAAGAGGTAGTTGGTGGACGTATCCCCACACTGGGGTGAACCAAGTATATCATGTGTTGATGGTTTGCTTTGTGTTATTATGTTTATGCTTTGTACCTTCTTAGTGCATTGATTTTTATGTATAATAGATAGATCTATGAATTCTTAATGCTTTATTTATATTGAATGTGCTAGATCTAACTTATGATGCTAAGTGCGATGTATATGTTGTCATTCTATGATCCGGATTATTTTCGGCACGAAATGAGAGTGGAGATTTAATAAAAAAATGCACAGAGATATTGCAGATATTCAATAATATACAGAAATGTATCAGAGATGCAACCATAAACACAGATATAAAGTAATACACAATTTCTATTAATCAAAGAAATGTACAGAGACTGTAAAAATACAGAGTGAAAGATTTGCTAGAATGGTGGCAGCTTATCTCTGAGAAGAGAGGTGACGGCTACTCGCATTCGCAAGAAGATGATTACAATGAGGCTCTGAAGGCCTTTTTACAATAAACAGGAATGCCAAAATTCCTAGACATACAAAAACCTAACCCTATGAGATGAAGCGCCAAAAGTCATGTGGGCCCCGTTTGGGTAGTTTAGTACATCAACTTCCCGAGGTCATAACGTTTGCATACAATCTCTGTTTTAGGCATATAATAGCTTGTTGGAAAGGTATCGTCTAGGAGATTCATTTTGGGGGATCAATCATGCCTTTGGATATCATTGAGAATCTTGATCTAAAAAAACATTCATTTAGGCCCTCAAAATGGCCCCAGAAGTTAAAACCTGCTAAACATAGTAAATTGACAAAATTGCCAGAAAGTTGTTTTGAGCCAGTTGGAAAAGGTGGGTGGCCACCGATATCCACTTGGATCAATCCTCCCTCCTTAGGAAGAAATGGTTTCCATTGCGTTGAGTTCTCGGGGGAGAAGGAAAAGCATTTGTTGAATTTGCATCTTGGTGAGTTGCTTGTCTTGCTGGAGACGCCGTGTTGTTCAGTCCGTGGAAGTCTGTCATGAACCTGTTGAGGTTGAGACTGTTCAACAAGTCGAGATAAATGAGAGGACGGTGTGTAGAAGGAATATTTGCACTTTGCTGCAACCTTGTTGACCTGCTTCTGTTGGATAGAAGGTGCTTGGGGCAAGGTTGTAGTGGTTGCAATGTCCTTTTGTTCTCCTTTTAAACAGATTGTGAAGAAGCTGAATTTTGCAGTATGAGATACTACCTTGTGATACTTTTTAGGTGGAACAGTAGTTAGAACTACCTCTAGTATTCTGTAGAGATGACCCCCCAAAGTAACAATGACACTACAGAGTCGAGACTCATAAATAGCATGGTGTCTCCACATATATGGTTGGCCCAAGAGCACATCACAAACATCCAGTCGGGTAACATCACATAATACCTCATCCTTGAAGGGTTGGATGCTGTATGATAATTTACACTGTTGGATGACACGAAGATATCGTCCTTGGCAAAGCCACCCAATGTTGTATGGTTGCAGGTGTGGTGTTATCGACAATCCCAACTGTTTGACGACCTCTCCTGAGATGAGGTTCTTCTGGCTTCCGCTATCAACAATAAAATGTAGAGGGGTCCCCTTCACCCACATCTGTGAATGAAAAAGGTGCTCCCCCTCTTTAGGATCTATTGGTTCATCTGGTTGAATTGTTGCGGTCGTGACAATAGCAGTGGGGTCTGCATCAATGATCTGTCCTTTACTAGTATTTTCAGAACCAGGGTTCGGCTCTTGTCTTTGATCTCGGCCACCAATGACTATTTTGAGCGACATTCATCGGTGTTGTGCCAAGGGGTTTTGTGGAAATCACACCATTTTCTGGTGTCCTTCTTTGTTTTCCCGTGACCCTTCTTTTCCTATGTCTTGGACTGGTTTTCGGGAGACTGTTTGTTAGGGTCGTCTTTGTCATACTTTGGTTGTTGCGAATTTGCAGACCCGAACTCCCGTTTTTTTCTGGTTCTTAAATTTCACTCAATTTTAACAGCATATCGATAAGCAGCAGCGAGTGATGAGATGTCCAGAAAATCCATTTCAGTCTGGATGTATCTGTGTAGAGCCCCACGGTATTTTAGAACCAAATGTAGCTCAGAGTCTTTGATACCCAGTTTGGTGTGCAAGGTATGGAAGGTATTGGTGAACTCCAGAACTTCTTGGCCCCTCTCTTTCCGTAGTGTGGTCCATCTCATGTACTAGTCCTCATAGTTGCCAACAGGGTAATATTGTTCTTTTACTGCATCCACACAAAAATCCCAAGTGGGATCGACTCCATATATTCTAGACTCCTTTGTGGAAATTTGCTCCAAGTAAGTTTCCCACCAATATTTGACATGACAGAAATCTTTAATGAGTGCGAAGGTGATCTTTTCTTTGTCGAAAAAATTGTGAACAGAGAAATAACCTTCTAGCAGAGTTAACCATTTTTCTAGGGCTTTTGCATCTATCTCTCCTTCAGATACAGTAATATCAAAGATAACTTGTACCTTTAAAGGTGAGGTGCCTCCAAAGTGTTCGCTTGATGAAGATGCACTTTATGCTATAGGCAGGCGTTGAAGGATGTGGGAAAAACTCTCCATCATTCTGTCCCTCTGTCGCATGAGAGCTTGCTCAAGCAACAGATTGATAGGATCGTCTGCTCTGTCGTTTTTCTTTTCTTCCGCAATTGAGGGTTTCTTAGGTGTGCGAGAGTGATTGTCTTCAAGGGAGAAGAGCTCGAGACCCAACTTGCTATACTCGGACCTCGTTGGGGACATGCACTAAAAAAAATGATCAAGAGCAGCCTGCTCTTATACTACTGATCCGGATTATTTTCGGCATGAAATGAAAGCAGAGATATAATAAAGAAATGCACAGAGATATTGCAGATATTCAATAATAAAAAGAAAAGTATCATAGATGAAACCATAAACATATATATACAATAATACATGATTTCTATTAATCAAAGAAATGTACAGAGACTGTAAAAATACAGAGTGAAAGACTCGCTAGAATGGTGGCAGCTTATCTCTGAGAAGAGATGTGAC
>JZKD02S1347678.1:0-11632 GCA_000966675.3 Picea glauca | reverse complement strand
AGGGCCAGTAGTTAGGGCTTGTTGGTGTGTTCTTAGAGCTGAACCCTGGGTCTGCCCTCATGCCAACAAATGGTTCCATTTTCGAGATCGGAATCTTATTGAGGGAATGTTAAGGTGGTTTCCATCGAAGACATAGATTCAGAAGTGGATAGAAGATCAAAAAAAGGACTTCACTGAAGCCCAGAACAAGAACCCTAGTCTTAGTATAGAGGATTGGTTGGAGAGATATATATTTACTGATATACATGGAGTTTTCTTTGGAGGAATCCATCAGGAGTTATACGAGTGGCTAGCTAGGTTAGAAGATACCTAATTTGAGATCAGATCTAGGCCACCTATGGTCTGGACGTCGACGCTAATCAAGAAGGTCAAGAGATTTGATAACGTTGTGTCAAGAGAAGTAGATCACTGGTTTGATAGCACCATTGGAGGGTACATCACCGAGTTTGTTATTGATAGAGTAGAGTCATATAGCCAAGCCGACAGATATTTCTTCAAGGGACCTATAGGGAAATTTTTACATTTTATGAAGTTGAGGATCAAGATGCTATTGCATGAGAAGAACATCTTGAAGATACAGTAGTTGGTCATATTATAAAAGGCTAATGTTTAAGCATTCAGACAACAACAAAGACACAGAGGTTGGACATACGCCCAGTGGTAGGGTGTTCAGAGAAGTTCCTCTCGTGAACCTGTTTAAGAAGAACTATGGGGATGAGGGTTTCTACAGTGGAGAAGAGGCAGATATGATAGACGAGGAGCATATAGAGGAAGGGAAAGTTGAAGAAACTCACCGAGAAAAATTAGAAGCTTCAGAAAATGTGTTGACTATTGAAATAAGTACTATTAATCCTATTGTTGTTTTAGCAAAATTAAGCAATCAAAGTAATCGGAGTCACCAGAGCACTCAGAGTATTGTCACTAGTAGTCCACCACATACTTAGTCCAGAAACCTAGGAAGATCTATGGTAGACGAGATGAGGTTACCCACCTTTAGAGGAGATGGATCTGAAGACCCTGAACAACACTGGTTTCTCTACGAAGTTGTGTGGATTATTAAGAATATCACCGACGAAGCTGTGAAACAAGCTCATTTCAGTACCACTCTAAGAGATCGCACATTGAGATGGTACATGAAATTTTTCCAAAGAGCTACACCTAAACTGTTGAATGCCATCAAGAATTTGCTAATTACTGAATTCAAGAAACCTAATTCAGAATCGTAGTGCATTTCAGAACTGAAAGAAATCAAGCAGAGAATAGTTGAACTGGTATGGGAGTTCAATCAGAGATTCAAGACCTTGACAGGCCATTTGAGTTTTCAAATCCCAGATGAGAAGAACAAGGAATGGTTCATTGTTGCCCTCTTACCACACATCAGAGTTCCTCTGGTGCAACAGAATATTTCTTCGCAGGCTTAGGCACTAGAGATAACCATGAAGTTAGAATCAACCCCTATGGGAGAATCTAGCTCAGGTATGAGTCAAATCTTGAGTCAGCTAACTAGTTTGTCTCTGCAGGTCGAAGATATGAAAAAATACAAGGGAAAAGATAAAAGAGAATACAGTTGTTCTGTCAGATTCATATCAGAAGGCCATGACAAGGAGATTTGTCCCCTATTCCATGAATACTTGGTCTCTGGAGCTCTGACCCCTTTGAAGAAAGTCACCCTACCCTGGTGCGAGTTATGCAGAAACATACATCGCCTTGGTGAGTGCTACTACATGCAAAAATATGTTCAGACACCCACAAATTTGTATTTCACATTCTGTAAGTCCACGGGACATGATTATTGGGATTGTAGGGATTAAAATCTCATGCATGAAAGGTCAAGGGATATATAAAAAATTCAAGGTGAAGTACAACAAGAAGGAAACACTATGCAGTATAACTCCCCTGGGAGAGGAAACTTCAACCCTCAGGGTGGATTCTGAGGAAGAGGAAGAGGAGGAGGTCTGGGTTGAGGACAGATAATTTGTTATAATTGTGCATAGCCAAGACACTTGGCAAGGGACTGTCATAATCCTTGTACCACTTGTAGCTATTGAAACTCCTTTGAGCATGTTATTGAGGAATGTCCAACATTGTTGGCTAAACTTCAAGAGAAAAGGGGACCTCAGCAGAACCCATAGATATAATTGATCAAAGCAGAACCTCATGGAGAAGACCCTAGAGTCACTGTTATCACTAAAGGAGGTGCTGTTACAGGAGAAGAAAGAATGACCCAAGGAAAGACTACAGAATAATAAGGAATCAGGAAAGTTGCAGAGAAGACACAAACTTTTGATGCAAAGAAAGAAAAACAAATGTTCGAGGAGGCAAGAAGAGAATTCAGGGGAGACCAAGGTTATTCATCAAATACATGACCATAAGTAAGAGAATGTGGAATGCCTCTAGCATTTGATCAGTCTGCTTCACCCGAAGATGGAAAAGAGGCAAGTAAACTTGCCAGTTTCTTGTATACATTTATAAAGTTGAGTAAAGATGAGAAATCTATACAAGAAATACAAAATTTGGTCTGACAGTATGAGATAGGTAGGGTAGATCCTTTACTAAATAAAGAAGTACATCAACTATCCAAGAAGATAAGGAAAAATAAGGAACTACACCTGAATGCTCAGATTGGAGAATATGATATAGACTATGTGGTCCTCGACTTAGGGTCGAAGGTCAATGTCATGACGAAGCAAACCCGGGCACTGATGGGAAAACCTAAGTTGAGTTATTCCTATGTCAGGCTTAGGATGGCTAACCAGCATGTAGTAATCCCCTTTGGAATATTGGAACATGTCTCTGTGGACATCGACGGAGCAAGGATGTTTGCAGACTTTGAGGTAATTGAGAGAATTGATGAAAGTTATCCTTACTCTGTGTTGTTAGGAATTGATTGGGCTTTCAATAATTCCACTGTGGTCGATTTAAAGAAAATATGAATGATGTTTGAAGGAGATGGCTTGAGGGTCATCGCACCTTTAGATCCCGATGAAGGTCAACAATACATTGGGCCCATCATAGAAGAAGACCACGCCTATGAACTGGAAAACATATACAAATTAACCGCCAAACAACAAGATTACATTAATCCTATGGCGGATGGAAATTTGAGCTAGAAAAGTGACAACACATGTTCATCAGATTTAGAAGAAGCACTGGAGAATTGGCAGACAAAATGTATGAAGTATTTACAAGGATATGTGCTAGATTAACTAGATAAGTACGATGGATCAACACCATAGTAAGTAACTTACCCACCTTTGATGGTTTGAATCCTGTAGAAACCTTCTTGTCGGACTTTGAAGAAAGTGTACCAACACAAAAACGCTTGTTGGCAATGGATGAGGCCTTGAAAGAAACACCAGCAAGATGGTGGGGGACACACAAAAACAACATTACAGAATGGGTACAATGTCGTACCCTAATGACCGCGTGGTTCTCAACACAAGTAGAAGGATGTGAAGTTCGGTATACAGGACGAAGCTGTCCGAAGGTCCATGTGTGAAGTTGTGAGGAATCCTAGAGAAATATTCCTCAAGAGCAATGGGTGCACAAATTCATTAAAACATTGGACACAACCCCTATCAACCGATACCTTCAAGCAGAGTTGTGCCTCATCATTACATATTGGGAAGGTATGACTTAGAATTTTGCAACTACTTTCTTATTTGAAAGTCAATATTCTACAGTAGATTAAGCATTACAGGGTGTAAGACAGAAAGTGTTTGAGGAGGCACCTAGCCTTCCTTCGGAACAAGAAGAGGACGAATGGAATGCGCCTCTCCAGAAACTGCAAGGTTGTTACAACATCAATGCTGATGAAGACTATGATCCTAAGAAGGTGAACATCATAGAAACAGAAGGCCAGAGATATTTGGAAGGAACAGGAGTTGAGCTACCATTTATTGGATAACCGATCAAGATCAAGAAATTCAATATTGGAACAGAGAAAACACTGAAGCTTGCAAATGTTGGAGATTATTGGGACACTGCTACTATTGACAAGATAACAAAGTTACTGCATGAATATCAGAACTTGTTTCTGACCAAGTTCACTGATATGAAGGGCATTAAAGGGACTATGGGAGAAATGAGGATCCCTTTGAAACCAGATGCAAGACCAGTCAAACAAAGACCCTACATATTGAACCCTAAATATAAGGAGAAAGTGAAGATTGCGCTCGACAGAATGCTGGAAGCAGGAATTATAGAACTTGTTGAATAATTAGAATGAATTAGACCTATGGTGGTACAGGACAAGAAGAGAGGAGAGATCAGGATCTGCGTAGATCTTAGAAAGATGAATGATGCCTGTTTGCATGACCCCCCTACGCCATTCACTGACGAAGTGTTAGATAATGTAGGAGGCCAGGAGGTATATTCTTTTATAGATGGATTTTCAGGATACCATCATATCCAGATTGCTAAGGAATATCTCCATAAGACCACCTTTACCACAGAATGGGGATCCTACCAATATACAGTAATTCCATTCAGATTGAAGAATGCACCAACCATATTTTCCAGGGTGGTGGTCGAAGCATTCAAGGAGTTTCTACATAAATTTCTAGAAGCATATTTTGATGATTGGATTGTTTTTAGTTTATTGAAGAATCATATTGAATGTCTAAGGATAATGTTGGACAAATGCAAGCAGTGTCAAATTGCCTTGAATCTGAAGAGGTGAATATTCTTCTCACCATTTGGAGTGTTGTTAGGTCATATTGTATGCAAGCAGGGATTGTTGGTAGACCCATCTAAAATTACCATTATAGTTGATCTACCACCTCCTACTTCAGTCAAATAGTTGCGCACTGCACTGAGACATACTGGATATTACAGGAAGTTCATTAAAGGATATGCCCAGATTACAACACCCATGGAAAATATTTTGAAGAAAGATTGTCAATTTCATTGGATAGAAGAATGCCAATAGAGATTTGACACACTGAAACAAAAAATGGTTATTGCGCCTATTATGGTTTTCCCAGATTGGAGTAAGGAGTTTCATGTGCATTTCTATGCATTTTCTATTGCATTAGGAGTTGTGTTAGCACAACCAGGAACAAGAGACATCGATCACTCATTAACCTTTGTTAGAAGGAAGCTATCAACAACAGAGATCAACTACACCACAAATGAAAGAGAAGGGTTATCCATGGTGTATGCACTGCAGAAGTTCCACCACTACTTGTTGGGAGGACACTTTAAAATTTTTACTGATCACTCCGCATTGAAATACCTAGTCAACAAGCCAATGTTGGGGGGGGAGTATCCATATGGCTTCTGCTATTTCAGGAATGTGATTTTGAGATCGTAGTTAATATAAGAAGAATGAACAAAGTTCCTCACCACTTGTTGAGGTTGGAACAAGGAGAAGATTCGACTAGTTCGAAGGATATACGGCTGAATTCATAGCTGCTAGCCATCATAAAAATTGATGACCACTTAATAGAAATAGTCCAGTTCCTGCCAACAGGAATGGCACCTAGTGAATATACCACCACCCAAAAGAAACAACTAGTAGTGTGTGCTGCAGACTTTTCACTTATAGCGGGACAACTATACAAGATGGGACCTGATGAGATATTGAGGAGGTTTGTTATGGAGGAAAAGAAACCATTGATTCTCACTGAAGTTCATTTAGGCATCACAGGAGGACACTACGTAGGGAAGGCAGTTGCGCAGAAGATTCTTAGGGCTAGCCTTTGGTGGCCTACTCTACACATAGATGCTAAGGACTATTATAGAGCCTGCGATGTATGCCAAAGAGTTGGGAAACTGTCCAGAAGAGATGAAATTACATTAGCACCACAATTGAACTTACAGGCATTTGATAAGTGGGCCATTGACTTCGTAGGACCTATAAACCCACCAGATAAGCACATAGGAGCAAGGTAAAAATTACTGCGACATAATATTTTACTAGATGCGTTGAAGCAAGAGCAGTTAAGGACTATAGTGCCACTACAGTTGCGCGCTTCATATTTGATGACATCATAACCAGGTTTGGATGGTCGAAGATCCTTATGAGTGATCAAGGCACACACTTCATCAATAAGACCATTGAATCCTTGACTAAGGAATTTGCATTCCACCATCAGAAGAGCACGCCTTACCATCCACAAGCAAATGGGACAGTTGAAGAATTCAAAAAGATCTTGGAGACAACGCTACTAAATATTTGTAGTGTCAACATAGATGACTGGGATTTAAGAGTACCAATAGTACTTTGGGCCTATAGAACCACTTGCAAGGAACTCACAATGCAGACGCCTTTTAAGTTGGTGTATGGTATTGAAGTCATTGTCCCAATGGAATATTTGGTACCAAGCTTAAGAATTGTTTCCTTTACATATATGGATGATGTAAATTCTAAACTTGTACAACATCTACTATAAACAGATATTTATAAAAGAACATAAAAGATACAATGGAAAATACAAACATTACATGGAGATTTTTCCCTTGGAAACCCAAACCGGGAAAACTAGCATATTCTATATTCATCCATTGTGTTACAATGTTTACAATACAAAATACATATAGGAGCCAATGACATCCAAAACACTAACCCAATGAACTGGATTAGTCCAAAACCCTAATTCCTTAACTGGAAATAGAAAACCATCGACAAAGAAACCATGTGCCGAAAAACCACCTAAATATAATGCGGTCCCGAAAAATGCGGTTCAGGAAAATATGGACCTGAAAAATATATGTGGTTCAACCTAGGGAGAGGGTGAACCACGTATATTTTGTGTTGTGAGTGATTTATGCTCTGTTCTTTGTCATTTGGTATACCGTTATTGCATTATTGTGTTATATCTGATAGATAGTTATGCGAAATAGATCTGAGCTAATAAGTGATATATAATTGTTGTGTTGTTCTTGTATTGGATCCACTTGATATCCCCTTGGTTGTAGACATCTCTGTCCTGCAACCCCCCCATAGCTACTTTGGGTGAGACTGCATCTTCTTCGCAGGTGTTGTCGAAAGGGCTAGTTGTTAGGGCTTGTTGGTGCGCTCTTGGAGCTAAACCTTGGGTCTGCCCTTGTGCCAACACGTTGCAGTCACGAATTATAAGCACCCAAATATCTTATTTTTATCGCCTTCAAAATTTTAGGTAATTGCAACTAATAAAATAAAAAATACATACTCTTATGCAATGTGGGGTGATGAGTTTGGTACTGAAATCATAGAGGAATACCTACATCTTGGTTACAAGTAAAACTATAAAGTTGTAGTTGAACATTGGAAAAGATTGGGGCAATTACCAAGAACCACTTTGCAGGATAAGGTAAATAAAATTCAATCCACATTAAAATTTATTATTAATATAATACAATCATGTTTGATATCATTGATACATTTAATGTGTTACAACTTTGTTTTAATCAGGGGAGCAACATTGTCAACCAACCCACTAGTATTGGAGAGTAATGCGTTGATAGCGGTTTGGAACCAGAAGATGGTTCTCCCATGCAGTCCCATTCCACTGGGGTGTAGCCCCACGATGGTGCTACGTTCGAGGCACATGATGGTAATATGACTATATTTTAATCATATACGTAATAATTTCATAGTTATACATTTTGTATTTCTATTTTTTTTACTTATACATTTATGATTGTACTTATAAAGTTTGTGGTCTCAATGGCAGAGAATTTTGTACTTGAGGGCTGTACATTTGAAGAAGAGCATGCGGGGGAAACCATTCCAACAGTGTCGACTAGTGCACTAGGTAAATAATGACATTGCAGGTGTTTTTTTTAATATTACTGAACTTGTTCAATGATATTTAAAAACTGGCCATCTAAATTTTATATATTTTTTCTTTTGTAGGTGATGCCTCATCACATCAGCCTCCATTACCATGTGAGTACCCCGCTACTAGGCATGCTATGCATGACAGGACGTAATCACAATAAAATGTGAAGAACCCAGAGAACAAAGACATAGATATTAGTGAAATGCTTAGGAATTTTAGAGCTAAGAAGAAGAGGTCGACTAAAACTAAATGATGATGTACAATATTTTAATAACTATTTATAAAATCTATTTTCTATGAAATACTTTTTTGTACTTGTTGGGTGGCCAAAATGCCATTCTTTTACCAACCTTTTAGTTCACTTTTCACCATATTTCATTTTTTTGCAGCCTTACATTAAGACCATTTTCATGATTACATATGAGTTTAGACCTATTATTTTCCAAAGCATTCATTTGGTATGTATATATGTTTGTTTTTGCTGTAAATATTTCAATAGATTTATATGCTGGGTATTGGAGAATTGAGAGTGATTTGGGGGGGGGAGGGGCCATAAGAGATTCCACCTTCACGTGGTTGGACCTCTTCAGTAGAGAATAATTTATCGAAGTCGTTTAATCTTGGTGAAAACCTCCCTCGATCCAATGGGGCAACAACAAAGTCAATGTTGACTTCATTGCTTCTACTTCAAATCAAGGGAGGTAGTTTGAACAAATATTAGACGCGTGGCTCCAATAAATTATTCTCGAAACCAAGAGGAGCTCATTCAGGTATGTATGAAACTCTCATAAAAATGCATCTTAGAGTAAATAATGTGCTACAAATATGACTTGTATTGATTTTGTATATATTTATGGAGGTTGGATGATTTTGGCAGGTACTTTAAGATCGTTCTTCATCGAGTGAGGGAATATCAAGACAAACAGAGGGTCATGTAGCTGAAGAGATACACGCGAGGGAAACCATTCCAATTGTCTCAACCAGTTCATCAGATCAGGTGTGATTTCTCCTTTCAGCATAGTTTATATAGCCATCAATTCTGGTTATGTTTAATGTTTATGAATTGTTATGTGATTATTTATTAATGCAGGGTTTTCTATGTGATAATTTATTGAGATATATCATATGTTTAGTACTTGTCATGTTATCTCCTTGCATACAGCAATGGTAGATACATGTCCATTTATATTGAGTGAATGAAACCTTAGCTTCTTGTAGGGATTCATGAAGTGTTAGTTCATGCATCTATTGCTAGGGATCCTCCTAGAATAAGGCCAAATGAACTGAGAAAAAGTTCCATAAATAGTGTTGTTGTACTATGCCTCCTTTTTTCTATGCATTGTTCTAGATCATGGAGCATGTACTATTACCATCCATCCTAATAATATCATCTCCTTCTATGTTTGTTTCATATTTGTCTTTCCATATTCATTCTGATAGTTCATTTTTACCTTTGAGTCATCTCATGGATACAACAACTTTTTAGTGATCTGTTTCGAGCCATAAAATAAAGGAATTTCATTTGAAGAAATTTTATTTTGATCCTTAGAGTTATTTCCCTTTGGTGGTGAATTCCCTATAATTCTTTTAGGATTTCAATATGATGTATCAATTAGTCCTTTTTAGCGATTTTTCTTTGGTGGTGGATTCCCTAATATTTAGGATTTCATCCATATTTCATCTATAAAACCTCCAAGGCTCATTCGTTCTCTCTTTTTCCCCTTTAATTTTCCAAATCACTGAGAAGACCAAGATATTCCCTTCTACATCCATTGTAGTTTGTAGGTTAAATATTTCACAATGGGAAAGATTCAAAATCTCATGCAATTCAATCTCCTGGAATGTGGGAAAACATGAGACAAAAAAGTGATACTATGCTACAAAATTTGCATAGCTACCATGACCTATGTATCATGTTTTAGGAGCTTCAACACACATCATGTTGAAGGATTTTTCTCTATCTAAAATGTATCTTTTACATATTTCAATTTTGTTTATGGATTGAAAGATATCATTGTCACAAGCCCCAAGACTACTTAGTTCTTCAAGGCCCGTCCCTTCTTGAACAACTCTCCAATTATAGATTCAAAGGCCATGACAAGATGATTCCTATAAATCTATGGAAGGCTTTATTCATTATCTAAAATAGGTCTATGACAAATTTTGATTTCACCTCTTGAAACAAAATCTATAAGCAATTTAAAGCAACTGCCCCAAAATAGCATTGGAATTTTTGAAATTTATCTTCTTTACTTAGGCATTTTAACTACTCCATAAAATTCTCATTAGTCCAACATTTGAAGCTCAAGATAGCTCATTTTCTTTGTTTGAGCCTCATCCACATGGGTTTTTGACATATTGGTGATACCTACCAATTGTCCTCTTTTTTAAACAACAATGCGAATGTCTTTTCATGGATTTTAAGCTTATTTGGCACCATGTTTTCATAACTTTTTTAGCTCTCCCAACGAGAAATCTTGTTTAATATTCAAAGTTTGTTTGGCTATAATGACTCTTCATCCTCTGAAATGCACATTCAAGGTTTTATTTTCATGTTGTTTCAATCAAGTTAAGAGTCATTCTTTACATTCAATGTTGTTATTAAAAGATCTATTACATGCTTGAACAAGCCTTTTATTACTTTTAATGGAAGTGTTATATGCATGCATATAAAATGGTGAAGGGAAAGAAAAGTACTCGCAAAATATAGACACATGGTTTACAAGAACCATGTTCTCATCTAAAATATCCTTGGAATTATCATATTCAACATTGTACTGTAGATACTGAGATGTCATGCCTCTGCCATTGGGTGAAAAAAAGATGAAAGATAGGCTAAACCCTTCAATCAATAAAATATCTACTTGCAGAGATATCATGCTCAAATTCTCATATCAATAAGTCAAAAATAAAGGATGAGTTATTTCCATGCTCCAAAACCCTTTTGAGCTTAGTTTAGAATGAAAATATCTTATTGATGCAATTCCAAGAAAAAGTATTTGAAAGTATTAATGAAAGAACACCATTGTTCATGCAGTTCAGTTCATTAATAGAGTCGTGATCCATGAACATGTAATATATTCTATGGAGCAATAAGGGTTTCTTAATAATCTATTTTTATTTATTTATGTGATCTAGGTGGAAAATGTTTCATCTTTGTAATTGTATTCAAAATTTTTAATTGAGCTAAGTTTTTAATTTGTAAGCAAGTTATCTTGTAACTAAGTTTGGGGTGTTATTATGATTGACTTAGTACAAAATTTAACAATTATTAATTTTGTGAGCTATCTTCTTCGTATATAACTTTTTTCAGTTCATTAATGTGAGTATATGTTATTGGTTGTTGTGGACTATTCCCTCTTTCAATTTCATATGCTTATTATCATGTGCTTTTCTAACTTTGTTTTGAGATGGGGATGGGACTAGGATGTTTACAACTATCTTGCAAGTCTAGCCAATCTCATAATATTCTATGAGTTCACAATGGTGGACTATTCTCTCCCAAGACTTGTGTAACATAGCATTTCAATTCCAATCATAATTTTAGCTCGTTCCTAGTAGTAGGATTTAATTTCCACGTCTGCTTTCTTCATTTTGTTTTTGCAACATAAACAAAAAATAAATAAAAACCATAAAATGAATCTAGTAGCTAGTACCACAAACTAGAGTATTGGAAATAAAGGTGGGAACCATTCTTTGAAGGTTTTATCCCGACAAATCCATGTGTGTTAAAAAGGGTCAAAATAAAACATCAACAAGATCGATGGGTACTTTGGCCTTTCCTTCGACTATGCTCCAAAGTTCCATCTCCTCTAACATCTGCAATTTACACTTTCACAAAGTAAAGTTGGAAGTTGCATCTAGTT
>JZKD02S1347667.1:0-11632 GCA_000966675.3 Picea glauca | reverse complement strand
GACAATTCTTAATCCACCGAGATTCTAATTTAATTTAACTCACGCCATTCTGCAACTATTGTATACCCAATTCCAGTTCCGACTAGCTTCGCGTACTGAACGAAACCGCATCTCCACATCTGGAAACCATCTGAGAAAGAATACATTAGCAAATCAGAATTTTAGTTTTTTCAAGAGATATATTGAACATCCAGTTTTCAACTTTTATTGAAAACTTTTATTTATAAGAGAAAGTTATTTAAGGTATATATATCCTAATTTTTGAATTTGAATTTATGATCTTTTAGGAGGAAACATATGTTCATAATCATTAGACCTACTCAATCTATTAATAATACAAATTATTGAAACATAAGTATGTAAGAGAAGTAAACAATATCCACAATGATAAACCCAAAAATAAAATAATAAATGAGACAAAAATAGTCAATAAAATAATAGATGAGCCCAAGAATAAAATAATAAATGAGACAAGAATGGTCAATAAAATAAAATAATAGATGAAACAAGAATGATCTTGTAGTTAGTTGCAACCCAAAGACTATGAAAATTATATTTGAAAAGGGAGAAGATTGATGTAGTTAATTCCAAACTTGGACACATATATGTGGGGAAAATAATAATGAAAAATGAATATCCTTGAATATATTTATAGGTGTGCTATACTTTAGTTACAAATTGTTAGTATAATGACAATAAGCAATGGGTTATGTATGTTTAATGGGTTATGTCTGTTTTTGTTCAGGAGGTTTTCATCTTGTTTATAGTTCTCATGGATTGGATACATATCCTCATTCCCCTTACGAATTTTTATCATACAATATATCATAAATTGAAATTTTTCACATTAAAGGGGGTGAAATTTTTCAATGGAGTCCATTTGAATTGTATTTACCAACTTAGAGATGTTTGGAAGACCATTTTCAAAAATAAAAATGAGTTAGATGTATGGTTGATGATTTGTTTTTGCCTAACTATTGTTGTTCTTGCAATGTTGATGTTCCGTATGAGTGATATATTTTGACCCTTCACAATCAAAAGTTTCATTATATCTTGATAGTGCACTTGTTTTTAGGAATTGAAAATAACATCTCTATCATGTTTCGATCCTTCCAAAGACAAACAAAAAACATTTTACTAATCCAAAGAAGTGCTACTTTGCCATGAAGTGCATATTTTACGTCAACTCAATTATTCATGGAACGAGACTGTACACATATCCTACTAATGTATCGACCATCAAATATTGGCTTACCATGAGAAATACGTCAAAGCCAAGAAGCTTTCTTAGCTTACTCAACTTCTATAGAATATTCAAGTTATGTTTCTCCCACATAACAAACCCTTTACACTCTCTCATCTATAGAGATGATAAGAAGGATGCGTTCTAAACTTATGACATAATATAACAGAAAAAACTTAAAGAGTTAAAATGTATATTGAGCTCCGCATCCATCCTAGATTTTGTAACCTTCATGAACCTCTTGAAATATAATCTTACTCGTGATAATATACACTTGGCTGTTTTCCCTTCTAGCATGGAAAAAATCATTACCGTGGTGAATCCTTCATTGACATTGTTCGAATTTATTTAACATATAATCAAAGCCTTTATGTGATCATTTCATTTCTCGAGAAAACATAGTAAGTAGATTGTTACACATTTTGACCACTAACCTTTGTAGTTTGTGTAGACATATAGCAAGTTGTAGAGTACATACTAGTTAAAGGGGTGACTTGATGAACGAGCATAATCATCATGCAAATGGTTGTTTGATTTGACCACGAATGCATGCATCATTAACTATTGTGAACACATGTGGATATAAAAACGGTTAAAACATCATATGAAAATATGAAAATATAGTATTTTCTCATATTTATAAAAACATTTTCTTTCTAAGGATAATCATGAGAAAAATATCTTTTGCATGATAACTTGATATTCCACTTTGGAAAACTATGTGTAGACATGGCACAACAAGCTTATTTGGTTGGCACATTAATCCAATAAAATAAGTCATTTAAACATCCATAAACATTTATATTAGTCATACATCCTTTCCATCGTGGATAAATATAAGAAACAATGTATTGCTTGCACAATTTTCAAACAATTCAATAGGAAACCAAGGCTATCCACACCTTTTTCTAATATTGCTTCTCACTCATGGAAATTTCTCTCCTTGAATTCTATGATAGGACTCCCGACCACATGCCATGATCATGGTTCAATTTTTTTCATAGTTAATAGGTTTATGAAGATAGCAATTTTCATGTACCTTGTATCAATAATTTGTTTTTTTTTAATGTAATTTTATTAATAAACAAAATTATATTTTGTAAGATGTATTCTCACATTTCATATATTTTTAAACATACCCATTATTATATATGAATAGTTAAAAATATTTCTCTAACAATTTAAAAAAAAAAATTCTATATTATCATTGATATGAAAAGTAGTATTTTCTCATTAAAAAAAATGTTCTTAGATATGTCGATAAATAATTCATTATAAATCACTAATGAAATACATTTAGATCTTTACATTTTGTGCGACCCCTAATTATGTGAAAGATGTATCCCTAATTATGCGAAAGATGTATGAAGATATTAGATGGAATGGCCTTCCACTTTCTCTTAGATGACCAAAGATATTACTTCCATTTGTATTCGAAACTTTTGAGAGTCCTCTAGCTTCCTTTCTCCTCTCTTTATGCACAAGATGGAAAGATAAAGAGTTAAAATCTACCCAAGCATGTTTGGTTATAATTTGCCAATTATTAACAACTTTACCGATTCAATGGTGGCATGCAAATATTTGTTAAGGCGTTGATGGGTAAGACTCAAGCTTGAGAGTTGTGATGCAAATGATGACATAAAGGTTAAGATTCAAGACAGGGAAAGTATTCCTCTTTATCAACAAAGGCTCATTTTTTTTAAATAGATAGAGGATTGTCGAATCCTTCTTGACTACAACATTCAGAAGCAAACCATCCCCCACGTTGTCTTGCATCTATGTGGTGGGATTTGAGATTGTAGGGAATGACTTCCACTTCACCATGAAACCATACCTTGTAAAAGGGATTTGTATTTTATCATATTTTAAATTTTGTTTTTGTATTCTGTGTAATTAGATATTCCATTACAGGAATAGGAACTCAATCAATTGTGAGAGGAATAATTATGAAGAAAATATTCTCTTAATCTGTTATAATTCAACAATGTGTTATATCTTGTATTTTCATTTCAAAATGTTTCATATATTAATATATATTTACCCAAAAAAATTTAATATATCTGTAAATGTTTCAACATTTTTTCCCAAACATTAATATACCTTTTGAAATTTGAATGAATTAATTTCAAGAAATCTAGACCCTTGAGTGATACTATGATTCAAAACCTTCATTGTTGATCTCTTATTTCAAAATGTTTCATCGATACATATTAATATACATTTACCCAACATTTTTTAATATATACGTAAATGTTTCAACATGTTTACCAAACATTAACATAAGTTTTAAAATTTGAATAGATTGCTCTCAAGAAATATAGACCCTTAGTGATACTATGATTCAAAACCTCCATTGTTGATCTCTTATTTCACATAGGTGTAAGTGGAAATTACAATAAGTTATTATTAAAAGAGTACTACTCTTGTAATCGCAACTTTACTATCTTCCACAAACTTCCTCTATCATCATTGGTTTAAATGAAAGAAGAACCTTGCCACCATTCTAGGTGTTTAATTGCATTTGTATATTACTTTCCAAAAATAGCTAGTCATATATAATTTGTCAAATTGAAAAAAGTTTGGTCTTTTTCCAAGTAATTATTGTATAAGAGTGAGTAAGAAATAAAATTACTATAATATCATTATATAGTTGGGATATGGAAATGGTCATATGATGATTCTTGATCTACATTTGTTGATCAATGTTAATACATACATATCCATCCTTAGTCGTTTTTGCTTGTTTTTTTTGTTCCTTATATTTATTTTTACTTAGTAATTTTTCTCTTTCTATGTGCATTACAAATCAAGCTACCATCAAATCCCTAGGTCTGCAGATGCACAAGCCCATGTATCTTTACTTAGTCTATTTCTTCCTTCGTTGCAAATATCTACACTTAGCCATTTTTTTTCATTGTGGGAGTTTGGACACAGGAGAAAAACATATTCCTCTATCGCAAGTCCTCATGTCCAATGTCCTACAATTGCACTACACTCAAAATGATGCTTTAAACCCCACATCCTTCAAATCACACCCTTTATCTTTTTATAACTAGTCGCTTCTTTGAATAAGGATGCAAGAGATAAACATGTTCATATCCCACAAGTCCCTAACTCTTGTGTCTCGAAGTCACGTGTTCTACAAAATGAACCATACAATTTCAGGACCTACATAACATCCTATCCTCATACTTATTTTATTTTCTAATTGTGTGTGTGAGAGTCATCCCCTTTGACAATTTTCATTTCCCATGTCTTGTGTCTTGTAACACACAATCATGTGTTTACCATAGTGCACTCTCCATTCCCTTTTCTGCAATTCCATACTTAACCATTTTCCCCTTCCCACCAAGTCAACTGCCACTTGTGTGAACATAACATCACTGTTAAAGAGGAAAAGATTTCATAAAGCTCTGTAATAAATTCTAAATCTTACTGTGCAATTCAAAATATTTGAAACAAGAGCTATGGTGGTTGATAATCAAGGGAATACATGGATAATTAAATGAAAGACTAATATTTGATTTTTCAAAAGGTTATATCGACAATAGCACCACCCATAGGTAAGAATAGAAAGTAGTGTAAATTGTGTCAAGTAGAAGAAAGGACATGTATTACAGATCTTATATAATTAACACTATCAGGCGTGAAGAGAATGAGTTCCAGTGGTCGCAACCCTACAAGTGGTACAAGGCTCCCCCTCCTACCGAAAAGGAAAAAACCGTGTGTGGACTTTAGGCATAGCACCTACCAGCTATGTACCTGAGGTGGAAGATCTCAAAGAGTTAGTTCTATGGTGTGAATAAAAACTTGATACAGAAAGAAGGACAATTCAATTTTAGGAGAAACATCCCATCTCTTTGGATCCTTTAGTCTTTACAAATATTCTACGACTTAAAAAAAAAAACATGCAATTCAAGAATGAGGAAGATGGTAAATTTCTCAAGGAACACAAAGGGGGAGAAAACCTCCTCGAAAGATATCTAGCCAACCCAAAATATAACACCAATGATACTAAGATTGAGGTAATATCCTTAGAATACCCTGACAAGGATTTTGTATGGATGTTTTCCCATGTAATTGGATTGGAATCTACGACCTTTGTGCCGAAAAATGTCATCTATATTCTTCACTTTGTTCTGAATGAGGACACCCTAATTTATTGGCGACACATTACTTAAAATGGATTTCCATTTCAACTCTGTGGTTTGAAAATAAGCCGAAAATTCTACATGACATCTTATTTGATATTCTCAATAGCCTACTGCCATAGTTTTTAACAATTTTCACAATAAAAGAATGGTTATTTCAAGGTGGAACTACTCTCCATATGGTATTGAGCCTTATGGAGACACAAGGCTCAATACTATTTCTACTCGATCCACCACAATTTTATTTATGAATTTAANGATGAACGAGCATAATCATCATGCAAATGGTTGTTTGATTTGACCACGAATGCATGCATCATTAACTATTGTGAACACATGTGGATATAAAAACGGTTAAAACATCATATGAAAATATGAAAATATAGTATTTTCTCATATTTATAAAAACATTTTCTTTCTAAGGATAATCATGAGAAAAATATCTTTTGCATGATAACTTGATATTCCACTTTGGAAAACTATGTGTAGACATGGCACAACAAGCTTATTTGGTTGGCACATTAATCCAATAAAATAAGTCATTTAAACATCCATAAACATTTATATTAGTCATACATCCTTTCCATCGTGGATAAATATAAGAAACAATGTATTGCTTGCACAATTTTCAAACAATTCAATAGGAAACCAAGGCTATCCACACCTTTTTCTAATATTGCTTCTCACTCATGGAAATTTCTCTCCTTGAATTCTATGATAGGACTCCCGACCACATGCCATGATCATGGTTCAATTTTTTTCATAGTTAATAGGTTTATGAAGATAGCAATTTTCATGTACCTTGTATCAATAATTTGTTTTTTTTTAATGTAATTTTATTAATAAACAAAATTATATTTTGTAAGATGTATTCTCACATTTCATATATTTTTAAACATACCCATTATTATATATGAATAGTTAAAAATATTTCTCTAACAATTTAAAAAAAAAAATTCTATATTATCATTGATATGAAAAGTAGTATTTTCTCATTAAAAAAAATGTTCTTAGATATGTCGATAAATAATTCATTATAAATCACTAATGAAATACATTTAGATCTTTACATTTTGTGCGACCCCTAATTATGTGAAAGATGTATCCCTAATTATGCGAAAGATGTATGAAGATATTAGATGGAATGGCCTTCCACTTTCTCTTAGATGACCAAAGATATTACTTCCATTTGTATTCGAAACTTTTGAGAGTCCTCTAGCTTCCTTTCTCCTCTCTTTATGCACAAGATGGAAAGATAAAGAGTTAAAATCTACCCAAGCATGTTTGGTTATAATTTGCCAATTATTAACAACTTTACCGATTCAATGGTGGCATGCAAATATTTGTTAAGGCGTTGATGGGTAAGACTCAAGCTTGAGAGTTGTGATGCAAATGATGACATAAAGGTTAAGATTCAAGACAGGGAAAGTATTCCTCTTTATCAACAAAGGCTCATTTTTTTTAAATAGATAGAGGATTGTCGAATCCTTCTTGACTACAACATTCAGAAGCAAACCATCCCCCACGTTGTCTTGCATCTATGTGGTGGGATTTGAGATTGTAGGGAATGACTTCCACTTCACCATGAAACCATACCTTGTAAAAGGGATTTGTATTTTATCATATTTTAAATTTTGTTTTTGTATTCTGTGTAATTAGATATTCCATTACAGGAATAGGAACTCAATCAATTGTGAGAGGAATAATTATGAAGAAAATATTCTCTTAATCTGTTATAATTCAACAATGTGTTATATCTTGTATTTTCATTTCAAAATGTTTCATATATTAATATATATTTACCCAAAAAAATTTAATATATCTGTAAATGTTTCAACATTTTTTCCCAAACATTAATATACCTTTTGAAATTTGAATGAATTAATTTCAAGAAATCTAGACCCTTGAGTGATACTATGATTCAAAACCTTCATTGTTGATCTCTTATTTCAAAATGTTTCATCGATACATATTAATATACATTTACCCAACATTTTTTAATATATACGTAAATGTTTCAACATGTTTACCAAACATTAACATAAGTTTTAAAATTTGAATAGATTGCTCTCAAGAAATATAGACCCTTAGTGATACTATGATTCAAAACCTCCATTGTTGATCTCTTATTTCACATAGGTGTAAGTGGAAATTACAATAAGTTATTATTAAAAGAGTACTACTCTTGTAATCGCAACTTTACTATCTTCCACAAACTTCCTCTATCATCATTGGTTTAAATGAAAGAAGAACCTTGCCACCATTCTAGGTGTTTAATTGCATTTGTATATTACTTTCCAAAAATAGCTAGTCATATATAATTTGTCAAATTGAAAAAAGTTTGGTCTTTTTCCAAGTAATTATTGTATAAGAGTGAGTAAGAAATAAAATTACTATAATATCATTATATAGTTGGGATATGGAAATGGTCATATGATGATTCTTGATCTACATTTGTTGATCAATGTTAATACATACATATCCATCCTTAGTCGTTTTTGCTTGTTTTTTTTGTTCCTTATATTTATTTTTACTTAGTAATTTTTCTCTTTCTATGTGCATTACAAATCAAGCTACAATCAAATCCCTAGTTCCACAGATGCACAAGCCCATGTATCTTTACTTAGTCTATTTCTTCTTTCGTTGCAAATATCTACACTTAGCCATTTTTTTTCATTGTGGGAGTTTGGACACGGGAGAAAAACCTATTCCTCTATCGCAAGTCCTCATGTCCAATGTCCTGCAATTGCACTACACTCAAAATGATGCTTTAACCCCCACATCCTTCAAATCACACCCTTTATCTTATTATAACTAGTCGCTTCTTTGAATAAGGATGCAAGAGATAAACATGTTCATATCCCACAAGTCCCTAACTCTTGTGTCTCGAAGTCGCGTGTTCTACAAAATGATCCATACAATTTCGGGACTTACATAACATCCTATCCTCATACTTATTTTATTTTCTAATTGTGTGTGTGAGAGTCATCCCCTTTGACCATTTTCATTTCCCATGTCTTGTGTCTTGTAACGCACAATCATGTGTTTACCATAGTACACTCTCCATTCCCTTTTCTGCAATTCCATGCTTAACCATTTTCCCCTTCCCACCAAGTCAACTGCCACTTGTGTGAACATAACATCATTGTTAAAGCGGAAAAGATTTCATAAAGCTCTGTAATAAATTCTAAATCTTACTGTGCAAGTCAAAATCTTTGAAACAAGAGCTATGGTGGTTCATAATCATGGGAATACGTGGATAATTAAATGAAAGACTAATATTCGATTTTTCAAAAGGTTATATCGACAATAGCACCACCCATAGGTAAGAATAGAAAGTAGTGTAAATTGTGTCAAGTAGAAGAAAGGACATGTATTATAGATATATAATTAACACTATTAGGCATGAAGAGAATGAGTTCTAGTGGTCGCAACCCTACAAGTGGTATGAGGCTCCCCCTCCTACCGAAAAGGAAAAAACCATGTGTGGACTTCAGGCATAGCACCTACCAGTTATGTACCTGAGGTGGCAGATCTCAAAGAGTTAGTTCTGTGGTGTGAATAAAAACTTGATACAAAAAGAAGGACAATTCAATTTTAGGAGAAACATCCCATCTCTGGATCCTTTAGTCTTTACAAATATTCTACGACTTTAAAAAAAAAACATGCAATTCAAGAATGAGGAAGCTGGTAAATTTCTCAAGGAACACAAAGGGGGAGAAAACCTTCTCGAAAGATATCTATCCAACCCAAAATATAACACCAATGATACTAAGATCGAGGTAATCTCCTTAGAATACCCTGACAAGGATTTTGTATCGATGTTTTCCCATGTAATTGGATTGGAATCTACGACCTTTGTGCCGAAAAATGTCATCTATATTCTTCACTTTGTTCTGAATGAGGACACCCTAATTTATTGGCTACACATTACTTCAAATGGATTTCCATTTCAACTCCGTGGTTTGAAAATAACCCGAAAATTCTACATGACATCTTATTTGATATTCTCAATAGCCTACTGCCATATTTTTTAACATTTTTCACAGGAAAAGAATGGTTATTTCAAGGTGGAACTACTCTCCATATGGTATTGAGCCTTATGGAGACACAAGGCTCAATACTATTTCTACTCGATCCACCACAATTTTATTTATGAATTTAAAAATTTAATCTTTGGACCCAACACATAGAGACTTCTACTTGAGGCTTCCACCTTTCTCTCTGAGAGAGGATTTTTTGAAACTATAGAGGATTTCAATGTTATAAGGTTATTTGGTTTCCAAGAGAATCCCTTTTTTCTCCCTTTATATGTATCTGATAGAAACTTTATGATAGAAGTATGAAAAAAGTACAAGTATCAGGCTCACTTCTTTAATGAGAAAAGAAAAAAATAGTTCATCGCATTGTCTTGGATATTTTGTGAAGTTGTTGTAAAGAGTATCTCTCATTTAAATGAATTTGGAGGACAATTTGACCAACTCGACCTGAGGGAAGGACAATTCATTGAGGGATTTGATACTAATTATCTATTCACTGCACATATTACCTTGGTGGGATATTATTCTTATTTCACTAAGTCGAAATAGTGTAAGGAAGGAGGAGGGGGAAATTTAAATATCCATGAGAGCTAGGTCAATGAAGTCGTGAGTGATATCAAAGAAGTATATAGCACTGGTGAGTCTTATGGAGAATAGGGTCAAGAAGTAACAAACAAAACCAAGGAGTGGCGGTATAGAAATTAAGAAAACACCTATCAGAAACTCAAATGATGGTGGTGACAAAGAACCTATTAAGAAAAATCTTAAAAAATCCCATGTAGTGCATACCTCTATTAAAAGAAAAGGAGAGACCCAGAAAATGGGACTGTAAATACTTAAAATTAAAGAAAGTCTCACAGTAATGGACATAAATTATGTTATTGAAGAAGCCAACTTGTCAGAACAATGACTACTGGAAACACAAAAAAATTATTAATATGTTGTCACTCAAGAACCGAGAATATTTGAAGAATTATCTATAACACTTCACCACGCGACCTACAATAGAAAATACAAAAAAATATTAATAGAAAAATTCACCATGAAAAACAAGAAAGTGTCTGAAAATGGAAATCAGAAAATGATTTTGATGGGGTTGGACCTTCTAGAAATGTACAGTTCCATGAGGAAACTAGCGATGCACTGAAACAACATGGTTGTAATATTGTAAAAGAAAAAAATATTTTAAAATAAAAAATAAATGAATTAGAAACATATATGATTTTGAATCCATTGTTTGTTGAGTTATTAACGACAATTCAACCAACACTTACCCTAGAGAATGTCCCATAATGTAGTAGTAAGTTGAAAGGCTCATCCAGTTTGTTGTTGGCAATGAGAAAGTATGTTGGAGATGGAATTCAAAAAACAATATGCTTAATGCAATAAATATGGGAGATTTCATAGATCTCTATCGGGTTTTCAACAAGGATTATGCATTTAAAGGAATATCTCCAAAATTATTGGAAAATGATGAAGGTTTTTACAAGGAGGATGTGGAAACATTTGCAAAAAAAGTTTCAAGTTTAAGTGATACCCACAAAAGAGAACAAAACCTTCCATGTAGGACCCAAATGAGGAAATCAAGGCCATCTAGTTTAAGTTAATTAAAAGTTTAAGAGAAATGATGAACGATATGGATTCTATGAAAAGTAAGAGAGCTGACCTTTTCTCAAAACTTTTTGATCTCACAAAGGAACTTGATGACCTGAATTTATTAATACAAAAAACACTTATGTCTGAAGAGCAATTATTATATCAACTCAAAGGATTAAAATTTGCATGGGCGAGTGATTTCATTGACTCTATAGAATTGTTGAAAGATGAATTTGAAAGGTGGATAGTGTGATATATTAGCAAGAGTGATGATATCAATGACATGCTGCACCAATTGGGTGTTGACCTAAGATAAATGGAGAATGGGCTATTTGAGATAAAAACCAATCATGAGATCACAATGGCCCCAATGGAAAAGTTCATAGAAGAGTGGATAAGGAAATCACAAATCAAGATCACCAAGATAGATCATCATGAAAAGGTTATTAAAGTTATGCCACCTCCTGCACAACAACCACCTACAAAAAAATCATAAGAAATCAAGTAAAAGTTTGAAGGATTTCCATCACAGTAAGTCAAGTTGAAACCTTATTATTTCCCTTACCATTTTTCATCTATAATATTTTTTCATATCTCCTTTT
>JZKD02S1347656.1:0-11633 GCA_000966675.3 Picea glauca | reverse complement strand
TCCTCCAGGGCCATGCTCAAGTCAATCACGCTCTCGGTACTCCATGTCTAGGACCTGTGGGCCTCGAGACATGATCTCCTAGTTATCCCTAGATATTGGGGATAACAGGACCCATTCCACTTTACAATGAATGGCCAACATAACTATATTCTTACTACTCTAGCGGGCATATGCAACCAGACCAATGCCATTGGATAGGGAATTTTCAAGGCTTTCATTTAATATATTATATGATATATGTTTGTGCAATTTTCAATGCACTTTAACCCTTGCAAATTTTCACCCTCAAAACACTAGTGGAACCTAAGAATAGCACTGACATCAAAGGGAGATTGTTCAACATTCCTAAGGTAAAACTTAAGTTCAATGTCTCTTTGATTTTCACAAAACACCGCCAAAAGTTGATTAGCCACACAATTCATTTTTTATCACAATTAAGCCAATGATTGCATATAACAATGTTGCACATCTTCAAATATCATATGTAACACAACCAGTGCAACAAAAGAAACTAAATGAGTTATTGGAGGAATACACAAATATCTTCAACGACCCAACAAGAGTTACTTTACACTGCCATGTCTAGCACCATATTGATCTTATTCGCAGTGTACCATTACCCCACAAAACTCTGCACCATAGTTGTTCGGAGCAAGAGTGAAGTGGGAGCGCAAAGTGCCAATTTCTAGAAGACTCTGAGAGTGAAGTATTTTAGTAGTTTTTTTATATAATATAAATTTTATATATTTTGATGTATATAAATTTAAGAAAAGAATGCAAGATGGTGAATTAGTTGCAGAAAATATAAAAACGTAGATCGTTGTAGTAGATTAATGATAATCATTATAGCATCAACCATTTAGTACACAAATAACATCAAAGATCTAGCAATAATAATTGTTGGTTATATCTTCTTCGATACTGTCTGAGTTGTTGACCCAGGGTTCATGTCTTTCGGGTTTCCAACAAAGCCTCTAAAACTATTGGCCCTCCTAGTAAACCAGAAGGCAACACAGCACACAGAATGCACTGCATAGTCTCACCCGAGATAGCTTTAACGAGTGGCTGCAAGACTCGCATTTTTACAGCCTAGGATTGAGTATGAGATATGAGAGTTCGACCATTGAACCATTATTAGAACTGGTAAGATGCAACCTAATCTTATTCACGACTATGCAATAACTTCAGCAGCTTATTCCCTCAATAGCGCAACCATATTCCATAAGCAATATAATAACTCAATCATTCATTAAGCACAACAAATAACTACTGGAAAGAGAATAAAGATATGCATGCATTCATCACATTACACAGAT
Source organism: Picea glauca (assembly GCA_000966675.3). Lineage (NCBI taxonomy): Eukaryota > Viridiplantae > Streptophyta > Pinopsida > Pinales > Pinaceae > Picea > Picea glauca. The sequence goes on along the minus strand of JZKD02S1347656.1, from coordinate 10,317 downwards.
ATTACTATGGTTCACCCCCTCCTGGGCTACGTCCACAAAGATTTGGCTCTTCGCTCTTCTATTATGGTAGTTATGCATCTACAACGTCGTGCGCTTACAATTCTCCTCAGATGGGTAAGATCTATATGAGGTGAACTAGATCGCACCAGGCTCCTCAGCATGCGATCCAATCCTCAAGATCTACCTTCTCTCCTCTCCTCTAGCTCAACAGCTTACAAAATAGTTCATACAGCAAAATGTAAACCCGTATACTAACTAAATCGGAACTACAAAATCTGTGACCCCGTCAACCCTCTATAATACCTCAGTATAGGTATTTATACATCTTTGGCTCTTCAACCATTACAATACATTACCAAAACCCTAACCCTATTGACGTTAGGTCTTCCTCTTGTGTGCACGTGTTGTTCTTCCTTCCAGTTGTCGCTTTCCTTGTGCATGTTTTCTTGCATGCGCACGTGCTATGTTTCCTTCCAGTTGTTGCTTCACTCTCTGCACGCTTTCTTTCCCCACGATCATCCTTCTTTCCACTTCGATCTGCTGCCAACAGGCCCCCAACACTGACATGTGGCTCGTCCTGAGCCACCTAATCCTTCTGAGCTTCCGCGATCTTCTTGGTGATCGTTTAGAACTTTTCCTTTAGCTCTGTTGCCTGTGTCTGCGCCTGCACAGTCTTCTCCTTGATTGTGTCCACTACCTGAGCTGCGACTTCGTCACTAACCAATTCCCTGCATTCTGCCTGGGTTTGTGCTATCTGTGTCTTGGCTTCCTCTGCTTGTGCCAGGACTTCTGCTACCCGCTCTTGCAACGGTTCCATTTGAGCCTGTCACTCCTATTTATGTGTTTGCGCAGTAGTTAGCTCTGCCTGTAATTTCTTCATTTCCCGTGTTCCCTTGACACGTTCCGTAATTGGCATTGTCTCTTGCCTCTGTTTGAGTTCTTGGATCGCTCCGTTGATCCTTTCTTCTTCCTTATCCCACTTTTGGATCTGTTGATCCTCCTCTAACTTAGTCCATCGCTGCGCTACTTTATCAAACAAGTCCACTGTTGTGCTGACCTGTTGCTCTATTTCCTGCAGTTGCGTTGTTGCTTCCCGTTTCCTTTGCTCCTTGACTGTTGGTGGAGTGGTTGGTATGAGATGCTCTCGGAGATTCTCGATCTCCTTCTGATATTGATCGATTGCCTGCGCAATCCGATCAATCTTTTTTGTTGCTGTGATTTCCTCACTCTGCGCGGCCTATGGAATCTTCTCATAAGTTCTTGCCACTTTCTGCTCCAATCCTTTCATGCACTCCCTCTCCTCCTGAGACTCAAATTTAGCCTTCTCATAGACTATTTCCAACGCGTCTCATTTCTTTGTTGCCTGCTTCAATTCGGTTAAGTCTCTGCGTGCGCGAGATTGTACCTCGTGTTTTATGCTCACTTGCAACCTGTGTAACACTCCTAATGGTATTCTTGTCAACACAAGTTGAATTTGGCTTAAGTCATTCAAGGGTGTCTGCCCCACAATTTCGTCCATGCACAGCATACTAGGGTTGATATGGAATGTTACGTGCAATTGTAGTATTGGTTGGACTGACTCTCGTTCTTCTTCTTGCACTCCTTTTATCTACGGTGGTGATGGTTCAATTCCCCAGCTGCTTGTTGTAGGCCCTTCCCCAATCTGCTTGATGAGTTGTCGTATATCTGCCAACTCCTGTTGAATCTTGTCCATGTGGTGTGCAGCATGGTCGAAGTCCTCGGATAGACAATCCTGGACTGTTCGGGCTATCATCTCCCCGTCATCATCTGTGATCATATACTCTGGCGGTGTTTGTTGTGCCTTTGATTTCTTACGCACGTCTCCTGTCTGCGTGGTTGGTTTCTTATTTCCCCCTGGTTCCTGTGTGTCGGGATTTGGGGCGGTCTCCTATGCTCCCTCAACCTGTTTCTGTTGTCCCTTGGTTCGTTGTGTACTCTCTTTCTTCCCCTTCTGGGTCCCTATCTTCTTTGGCCCTTTGTCTGTCTGTGTTGTCTTGCCTTGGCCCGTTCTTGGTCTTTTGGGCACTTGGATTTCCGGAGGCTGCGTTTCTCCTTGCTCAACCTCTTCTTCTGTTGTTCTTTCCGGCACTTCCTGGGTAATCCTCCATTCGTCGAGCCATTCGTTGATGACCATGTCAATGTCACCCTCTCTGATGCAGTAGCGCATCTATAGCCACTGTTTATCCGGGTCCTTCCTTGCCTGTATCCACATTGTGTGTCGTGTGGCCCGGAAATTGGAGATGTCTACATATCGCGCGACAGCTTCTGGTTAATTCTCCACATATTGGAGATGGCTTCCTGTAGGTCGCGTAGGTACCCCTAAAAAATGGACCCGTTCTCCTTCTTGCTCCTCAAGTCTGGCCTGGCTCTGAGCAACAAATACCTCTCTCCCTGATTCGACTTTGGTCTGGTACAAAAAACTACATACCTTGGCTCTTGCCATCCCATGAAGGCTATTAATGTGATCAGCCCCGAATAATGAAACTCTGTTCCGAGGTCCTGCGCATCCTTGCAATCATCCAGGAACAAGTTCAAGAGGTACAGTGCCCAGCTCATTGAGGAGCCTTTTGCACACTGGGCTGCAACTGCAACAACTCCAGCTGGGACTTCTTCCCTGTGGCATTTTCTTAGCAGCTTGCAGGCTAAGACTTTCGCGCCCAATTGTGTGGCTGCATTGTTGATCCTCTTGATGATGATCCCTCTTGTCCCCCTGTCGGTGCCATACTTCTTCTTCATCTCTTCTGCTAGTGCTTTCTCCTTGGTTTTGTCATCCAAAAACAGCACAGGATCCATACCCCGAATTGGTAACCCTGTTAAGTTCGCAATAAGCTCAACGGCTATGGGGACAGGCTTGTCCAGCCATATGTCCCCTCCATGTGTGACTGCTAACAGTTGTTTGACGCATGTTGTTGCGTACGGGCCCTTGCCAAAATGTGGTAGGTCCAACAGACCTAATATTCCCGTTTTCTCCAGCGCAATTGCCCACTGGTATGGTTGATCAATCGGTTCTCCAACTGGATTCATGCCCGTAGTCTATATAAAGACCCTATTCGCAAGTTCCGGGAACTTGTCTTCGTCTACAACATCGTGGTTAGAGTATTTGAGCTTCTCAACATGACCCAGTAGCTCTGGTCCTACCTGTACTCCCTCTGGTATGCGTGGTAGAACAATTTTTGTTGTTGGTTTCTTGCGGGGTGACCTTGGTATCTGTATCTTGTCTTTCTTCCGCTGTGGTGGTTGGCTCGAGGTTCCAGCGACTTCCAATTGATCCTCCGTATACCATTCCAGCCAAGCCGAGACATCTTCACCCTTTTCCCCGGCTAAGTGGTCTGAGATGGTCGTTTGAGACTCATCTGGCCCAACTGTTGTTGTCGGCTTCGACGTCGTGCCGTTAACTTTCAGAGTTGCTTTTGTATTCTCTGGTTGCACCTCCTTCAGGGTTTCCATTTCCTGGTTCTGTGGCTCCTGCACCTCCGCTGGTATCTCCTGACTCGTGCCCTCCGATGTTGGCTGTGGGATTTCTTCCAGTATCGACGTGGGTTGTACTGGTATCGTCTCTGGGGATGGGATTTCATTGATGTTAACAATCTCCGGCGGCTGTTGTTCACCTTCTTCCGCCTGTCCTCGTGACCTGGTTTGAACTCTAGTTTTCCTAGCGATCTGGCTCGCTTCTGCCTGCTTGGACGGTGACTGTCAAATGTTTGTTGGACTCGAACGGTCTCTGTGGTCTCCGTGAACTCTCTCTGTGTTCTTTAGCCTATGTCACTCTCTGTCCGTTCTCTCTGCGTGAATAGACTATTGGCTCTCGTGTCCGTGTGTTGTATGGCTTTCCCATGAAGCTTGTCGAGTATGCTTCCTTGGTTATGGGTTTAATGCACCTTGATTATCGGTTCAATGCATCTTCGGCGGTTTCGGACTTGCCATTACTCATGCTTTGTCGTCTCCAGTTGGTGCGATTAATGTGATGTACCATCAGTCATTGTCGTCTTTTAATTCCCCCTAGTGTTGTCAGGTTGTCCTGCTTTTGTCGACTTTCCGTTTCCCGCTTGTTTCCCTTTGGATGTGACCATTGTCTTTCTCCTCGCCGAGTGTGCGTGCCCTTCCTCTATCCGGCGCACTGAGCTTTCTTTGGTTCTTTCCTCTTTGTTCTTTTTCGATTTTGATTTTTTTTTTCTTTTTCTATTTTTTTTACTGGGCGGTGGATGGTCAAATGTCCTTGTACAGCTTCAGTCGGTTCCCATTGACCCTCCCTCTAAGTGTTGCACCTGATAAATCTCTTAACTGTACAGCTCCTCCATTTGTGACAGATTGTACTTTGTAAGGTCCTAACCAATGCATTCTGAGCTTTCCTGGGTGTTGTAGCGATTTGTTGTCGTACATCAGTACTAGATCTCCTTTCTTGAACGTTTTCTTCTTGATGTGTCTATCGTTCCAAGCTTTGTCTCTTGCTTTCTGAACTTGTTGGTGGAATCCTACCAAGATTCGGTCTTCCTCCATGGTCAGTAACTGATTCAGTCTCTCCTGTATTGCGCCTCGTTCAGTCATGTGTGTGATCGTTGCTACGTGCAAACTTGGTACTAAAAATTCTAATGGCACCACTGCTTCTTGGCCATAAACCAGTTTAAATGGTGTGTGCCCCATCAACTTTTTGCATGTAATCCTATATGGCCATAATACTGCGGGTACTTTGAGGTCCCAGTCGTCCCTGTTGACGTTATAAATCTTTGTCAGCGCGTTTTCTAGAATTTTGTTGAAGGCTTCCACTATGCCATTTGCCAGTGGATGATACGGTGTGCTCTTCTGGTGATGGACTTCAAATTCTTCAGTCATAGCGTTGATGGTGTTGTTTATGAAATGCGTGCCTTGGTCGCTCATCAAAACTCTTGGGCACCCAAATCTCGTAATGACTTGTTCAAATAGAAAGTGTGTTGTCTCTGCGCTGCAGTCTTTTACTGGTGCAGCTTCCGCCCATCTTGTTAGAATTCGGGTTTACATTTTGTTGTATGAACTATTTTGTAAGTTGTTGAGCTAGAGGAGAGGAGACAAGGCTACGTATAGAAGAGCCAAGAGCCAAATCTTTGTGGACGTAACCTAATCTTATTCACGACTATGTAGTAACTTAAGCAGCTTATTCCCTCAATAGCGCAACCATATTCCATAAGCAATATAATAACTCATTCATTCATTAAGCACAACAAATAACTACTGGAAAGAGAATAAAGATATGCATGCATTCATCACATTACACAGATATTACCGTGGTTCACCCCCTCCTGGGCTATGTCCACAAAGATTTGGCTCTTGGCTCTTCTATTATGGTAGTTCTGCATCTACAGCACCGTGCGCTTACAACTCTCCTCAGATGGGTAAGATCTATATGAGGCGAACTAGATCACACCAAACTCCTCAGCCTGCGATCTAATCCTCAAGATCTACCTTCTCTCCTCTCCTCTCCTCTAGCTCAACAACTTACAAAATAGTTCATACAACAAAATGTAAACCCGAATACTAACTAATCCGTGACCCCGTCAACCCTCTATAATACCTCAGTATTGGTATTTATACATCTTTGGCTCTTTAGCCATTACAATACATTACCAAAACCCTAACCCTACTGACGTTAGGTCTTCCTCTCATGTGCACGTGCTGTTCTTCCTTCCAGCTGTCGTTTTCCTTGTGCACGCTTTCTTGCATGCGCGCGTGCTATGTTTCCTTCCAGCTGTTGCTTCACTCTCTAAACGCTTTCTTTCCCCACGATCATCCTTCTTTCCACTTCGGTCTGCTGCAAACAATCATTTATAGCATTGTCATCAAATGATCAACCATAACATCAACCTTCATGTTTCAAGTTTCAACAAATAACATTTTTCATCAAGAAACCATAAGAGATAACATCAACCATGAAATGAAACCAGGCATCATGACCAAAGAGTTGTAATATGCAATCAACAGTTCAAACTTCCATTGTCATATAATGTTTACAAGATGGGCCATATTAAAGACAAATAATTATAATTTCTAGATTCGAAATTAAAAAGGACAAATAATTATGCTTTCTACTAAGCCTTCTTAAACTTCTTGCCACAAGCAATTTCTAATTTCTTCTTCTATGATCTACTAGAAATAGGAGTCATTTCAGGAGCTTGGGGAATCATTTTGGCAGCACGAAGAACTTCGGGAGTGGGAGCATAAGGGCATTCTTGGAAGGACTAGCGCACAATGGCTCGGCAACATGGTTTACTTCCCTCCAACCAGCCCTCTATTTTTGAGCTTGTCGGACTCATCCCTCAGGAGGATGTATCCAACATGAATATTACCATGCTTGGTCCTTCTCCTGATGAGGGGTACATTAGCAAGCAACTCTACTTGGTGATTGCAAATATTTGGTTCACTCCTCTTTCATTGGTATTTGGCATTGTTTGAGGATCTCTGCTCCGTTTCCCTTTAGAGGATCCATTGTACGTTTGTTTTTGATAATGAGGTTAGTTCTTTGTCTGCTTTTGGTACTATGTGGAGAGAAGGAGTATGCATGCAGTTGTTGGTCGAAGTTTTTTTGCTTATTAAAGATGCAAATGCCATGTCTTTAGATGCAATAGCACACCTTGATTTTTTTTTCACTTTAGTAGCATCAAGGAAGTGGACACAAATTTTATTGTATATAACTTTTTGCTTCCTGTTTTGCTGATGTAAATATTTTGTGTATATATAACAGATATTTTTCCCAAAAACAAAGCTGGCTGAAAAATTTAGCCTAGCTACTGCAGATGTAGACATTGATATATACTCCAAAAAGTTGTACTAAAGTAAACCAAACTGCAACAATCAAGCCTTTGGAGCTTGCCATAGTTGATCAATCGCTGCAAATTGCACCTTTTGGGGCTGATCCATACCTACAAATTGCACCTCTCTATACTTCTTTTCATTTAAGCATAAGTCAAATTGCCTTGGCTTTACCTTTGACAAATCTAGTTCCATTGTAGGAACCATGAGTGGTTTCTTTGCTTCCTGCTTATACTCTTTCTCATCAACCTCAGACTTAACCATATTTGAAGCAGGAAACAAATCAGCAAACACCATACCAACAAAACTCTGTTGAACACACTGCACACTTTATTTTTCATGCCTTCCACTTGTTCTTCCATCACTGGACTATGGAAGTTCCTATTCCTTTTCATCTCCAAGCCTTTTCTTCTCTATCCCACCATATAAATCAGCTACTTTACCTGCATCTTCTAAAGCATTCTTGGCATCTCCTGCCTAATGTGTGTTGAGAATGGTGTAATCTTCACATGTGGTCACAGCCATCTCATACTATGTCATTAATGCATTTGGTTAGGTATTAATTATAGCTAAAGCAATAATTATTGTATTACTAGGTTATGGTTAAGGACAACCTAGTCAATTTTCATATGTAGGCTTAATAACCCTCTTGCAGAGTGACCCTACTTATGTGGGCCCATAAGTTATAACCCCTCTTGGAAGGATACCCTACTTGAATTGTGTATAAATACACAACTCAAACCTCATTTGTAAATCATCTTTTTGATCATTGAGCTAAGCCTCTCTAATATAAATTGTTCAAGCCTAAAGGCACGCATATCTAGTGTTGGCGCATTCTTCTTCTTTGGTTGATTTTTCGCTCACTCATGCACTTGAACTTTCTCCCTCTAACACATTAATGGACAGCTACAACAAACTATTTTAATGTGGTTTTTCTCTCTTATTGGCCAATTCTCAAATTAGCTATTTGGTTCCATTCGATCCCTTCTCTTTGTTTGTGATCTCAACACTATGCTACCTGCACATCATTGCATGATGATTGTCCTCAATTTTGTGCCTCTCTTCCATGCAAATCAATTGATCTTACAACCTCAAACTAGCCACTATCAACCTAATTTAGATCTAAACATTCAACAATTCTTACATTCCTACTAACAACAACCTTATTTGTACAAGGATCCAAAAGCCCGTACCTGAGCCCACCAGGTTCCTCTCCATGATTGATCCAAGCACATGCTATCTAGGAGATTGATCAAGATTCAATAGAACTTCACCGAACTTATGACGATGCTTTGGGAGCCTCTTATGACATAGGGTAGACACCTCCTGCAATTGGGTTAATCTAGTGAGCTTCTAATACTAAACAACCTCCCCTGCTTCCAAAAATCTAGTCACTTCACGAAGCTTCCCATGGAGAAGGTGTTAGTGTGGTGGAATATATCATGACTAGCCAGTACCTTCTCCCATTTATACACCACTTATTGGAAATCTTGACCCCTTTAGCCAATCATGCCCTCCATTATTTATCCCTCCAAGTTGATCCCCACCCTCCACCAACATTTCTACAGTTAATCCCACCTCAGACCACTATTCTCTTTGACAAGGGGCAGCCTCAGGTCTTCTTGTCCCACCTCTGCTATATGCTCCACCCCCCACCCCCCAATTCCCAATTTTCATCACTTGAGGCAACATTTGCCAAATATGATTGTCTTTCCTCGAGTATTTCGGAAGCAACCCTCAAAACTTTTCCCCACCTAACCCAATCCCCCTCCCACTCTCCCAAACCCACGTCTTTCCCTACGAACTACTGGTATGACGAGGATTGTAAATCCCTCCATAGCCATCTCTAGTATGCCTTTACTTGCAATCACTCTTCCTACCTCGATCTCAAAAATTCTTACAATCATCTCCTCCACCACAAGAAGCGCCTATTCATCTCAAAGAAGAGATGTGAATTGTGTGCTTCCCGTAGCCACTCCCCCAAAACCTTTTGGTGCACCATCTTCCCTTACCACCTCCCCCTCCCATTAAGGGGGAAATACATTGTTCTTCGAAAGTCCATTGCTATTTCATAGACTTTCAAAGCATTTGACTTAGTGCCACAAGAGGCTCTATTCTAGAGACTTAGAGACATTAGCATTTTTAGACTCTCAAGGCAGCCATCATGCACTTTTAGGAGCATGTCTTGGGTCATCTCCACACAACACACCAAGTGTTAGATTTTATTAGGAGCACCATTATGGTCAAGCAGGGATGCCCAATATTTCCCTCTTTGTTTGAGATTTACATCGATGAGTTGGAATCTTTCATTCATGAGCATATTTAGAATGGTGATGGGTGCCTTTTCCACCATGTGTGGATATCTATTCTTACTTTTGTTGATGATGTGATCCTCTTAGCCTTTTCCTTGGAGAGTTTGCAAAGACATTTAGATGCATTGGCCCTTTTTTGTGACCTTCAACAGTGGATGGTCAACCTAGTTAAAATAGAGGTTATGATTTTCAACGGGTCTAAAAAGGTATTCTCAGATTAGCATTTCTTATTCAAAGGGATCAAAGGGAGGAGGTCGATAATCAAGATCACCAACTCCTATACCTACGTTTGGTTCATAGGGCCTTGTTTCAATTTGAGGCATGTTCTCCAACCCCATTTCAACAAAGGATATGGATCCTTCACCTTGCTTGAGAGATAATGTTTTTGGAATCATTTCCTATACATCTCCTTCAAGTTGTTTCTCATGGAATGCATTATCCAACCCGTAGTTCTTTACAATTCAAAGGTTTGGGGGCCTTGTTTATTAATTTCTAACTGGGCCACAGTCGATGTAATGTTCCTAAGCCAAGGTGCCAAGGACAATGTGTTTTTCATGTATTTTTAACTATTTTCTGGTTGTGGCATTTCGTCAAACACTTTGCTGATTTGGTCTTTTAGATTGCACTAGGGTTTATACTGATGGTTGTTACATGTGTTTGCAGCAATAATCAAATAGATGTAGCAATAGAACATACCTCAACAAGATGCAAGATCAACAATACAAGAGACAACCCAAAAATACCTCAAATCTGATATTATTCATAATAGAAGAAGACCCTGATACAATGGATCTGCAGATCTGGTACAATATAGCTAAGAGCTAACAGCAAAGTGAAGGTGATCCTCAAGCAAGATCAAGAATAGAAACTGCAAGCCTCTAAAGGCCATATGGCTGCAATAAATGAAGAACATGATGAGAGCTCTGTCCTCTAAAGTGCCAAACCTCCAACTAGATAAGTTGTGCCCTGCTGCTAGACTGAATACACCCACAATTCGGCCCTACTGCTAGAGGCCTCCAAATACTCTGAAAAGCACGGAAAGTGTAGATCGGGCCAAGGTCACACCATTGATGAAGTCTCAGGCTGATCTGTGAAGATATGATCCTCCAAATGAACAATCCCCTAACTGGCATGCGCCCTCCTGGATGACTGAAGACCAAATAATTCGGCCCTCCTCCTACTTGGCACCAATAGCAAGCAAAAC
>JZKD02S1347634.1:0-11633 GCA_000966675.3 Picea glauca | reverse complement strand
TGGTGTTGTCTGTTTTCTGATTTGATCATTATTTATGAATCTTTATTTCATAATGAGGTATACTTATGTAATTTTACAAATTCTTTTGTTGAGTTAATGAAAGAGCTACCCATTTGAGAGCAATACCCGGAGACGTAGTCCGCCAGGGACGAACTCTGTTATCAATTTTTTTTTTTAGATTTGATGCTTACGTCTCTTCATTTTTTAGCTTTTCCTTCTTTAACGGTGCACTTTAATTTATGCTCATTTAATGCAATTCTTTATAAGTCACTCGATGAAAAGATCCTGGATCGCTTATCGATGGAAAATTTCACTTTTTCATAGGAGTAGCAAGTTTATATTGCACTTTGATGAGATTTAAATTTTAACATAACATGATTTATATATCATAGGTAGGTCCAAATGTTTGTATAGATAAAATTAAAAAATAATTTCGATCGCATTGTGAAAATAAGTTAAATATATTTCTGATGACCCAAATTTATGAAAGTGAAAGTTTCCTCCAATGAATGAAGCACAAATAAACCTTAACCTCCCAATTAAAGTTTTAAAATTCTCTGATTGAAAGTTAAAAGGTATTCCTATATCACATGAAGGGAATTTGTTTTTCCATTGAACTAAAAGAAAGATTCTTACAATGCTTTGGCCATAGTTTTTCAACAACTATTGGTTATAAGAGCTCCCAATACTGGTGCAGTGTTAGTGTTTGATAATTTAGCATAAATTCATAGGGTAGATATTAAAAAAGTATATATTAAAAAAATAAAATTAAGTTTCTCATTGAAATTCATCATTGTTAGGTAAAATTTGAAGTAGAAACTATATTTCTTATACAAAGCATAGATTTTGTTAACTACTAAGAAAATTAGAGATTTTGCAAAGAATGTGTAAAACATATAAATTTAATTTCAATTTTACTTTAGATAATATGTTTCCTAGGATATCTTCCTCCAATACACCCATGAAATCACCTAAGGTAAATAAAACAGTGATTGAAACAGTTGAGCAACTACATAGTGACATGGAGACCGAACCTGAATAATTGATCCTAATAATATAGTTTTGTATGCATGGCATTGAACTTGTGAATCCAATATACAAAGACACATAAGTCATTACAAATGCTCAAATGCATTTCCTAGGCTGGAGTTATATTTATAGGAGGATTATGGAGGAGTAGTATCTGGATGTAGTTCCTCCAAGTGATCCAATAGTGAGAAATTTTGATGACATGGTGCTTATCAATATCACAAGATCACATATTTATACCATTGCAGAAAAAAATGCTATAATTCCATGATCATAAGCCATCAAATATATAACCAATCACACTAATGGTGACACTAAAACTATATAAAATGAGGGGAGGTGTGTGACTTGTTATCAATCTTTTAATCTAGAAAATTCATGATAACTGTTTTTTTGGAGAAGTTCCATAAAGACCATGACATTGAGACAATATTAACAAATGGTGGGTTGAATATTAAATGTTATTTGAAAATATTATTGGTGTATATAAAATGAATAATTAAAGAGACCCATACATATATTCCATGTCTCTTGCATGCATACTATACGGGGAACATACATGTATTCACTTTAAGGATGCTTGGTTTCTTTGGTGCATACAATCATCACAACAAGAAGTGTATTCAACTGGGAAACCATCCTTTTCTTGTCATTAAATAGAGTCATTTATAGGGTTCAAAAGGACAAAGCCAAATAAAAAAAAAAATCAACATTCTACACAGCTTCCTATTTAATGGATATTATATGTGCCAATTGTAAAAATTTTGATATGATCATTTAAACATAGACAATGTCACATAATTGTCACCCAAGCATAGGCATTCAAATATTCCACCCTCGAGCACAACAACCTTTTATTAGATAGAGTTATTATGGAAAGTCCACACTATAACCAATGTATAAACCCTAACCATAAACACCATTGTTGCAACAAAAACACAATACCAAGAGAACATACATATACTAATGGAAGCATACATTTACCAAGCGAAGCACACAAGAGAGATACCAGAAAGATTGAGAATACTCCATGACAACTATTGCACTAATCTCTCCAAACTTGCGCCTCCTTCTACTACAGTTGCAGCTCCTTAGAATTCCACACTAGTTGAGTGATTGAGTGAGTGTGTCCAAATGATATAAGATGCCTCCTTATTTATACTAGCCTGTACAACTGAATTTTCTAGGTGGGGTTGAATTCTCTTTCTGGGGCCTGCTATTTCTTTATTGTTATTCTCCTTGGGTCAAGTTCTCTTCTAGGGTTTTGACACATCTATTTAATGGTTGTAATACTTCAATACTAGTCTATTCTAAGTACAAAGGTTACACTTGGAGGTTAATACCTCACGTAGCTACCAAAACATAAACACTCACTCTTATCTAGGGAGGTATTAACTAATATGTTCTTCATGTAATGGTCTCAAAAACATCCATCCATCTCACATGACATGGGGAAGACTCACGTGGTCTTGCATACTATTCTACAGGTAACATCAACATATCCACATAGGATATCTCATGATCAAATAGATCATGTCACAAGTAGCATGGCCACACAGGCCATCTCATGATCAAATAGATCATGTAACAAGTAGCATAGCCACACATGATATCTCAAGATCAAATAGATCATGTCACACGTATCGCCATCATATCCACATAGGATCTTTCATAGTCACACACACATACTATCTAATGGTCATGTCATAGTCATGCATCTTGGGCCTCATCAACACATGTAGCATCTCTCTAGTCGGAACAACCTCATGATCCTCTTGGACCTTATGTCATTACAAGGATTTCATCTAGCTCACACTGAACTAGGAAACCATCTAGCTCACATAGAATCTGGAATATGCAGTTGAGCTAGTTTACACAGAACTACACTACTACCCAATCCTTACGGAGTCTAGGAAACTTTTTAGTTTGAGCCAGTTCAAACATAGAACTATGCTACTAACCAATCCAAATAAAGTATGAGAGACTATTTAGTTTTAGATATTTAACACATAGAACTGTGCTACTACCCAATCCAAATGGAGTTTGGGCAACCACAACTCGCCAACTCACATAGAATCTGGAAACTATCCCTAGAGCTAGTTCTTCTAGCTAGCACACCAGGCATCCATCCCACGGTGACATGGAATCTAATGTTAGGGACCTAATATCCCTAACCCATCACATAGGTAGAATAATATATTTCCATTTAATAAAGGCCGATATTAATAATGCCTAGAAATAAGGAAGAATAAGTCAAATGTAAGAAGACCTAATAGAAGCTTCCACTTATAAACGGATCTTCCTCTAGATTATTCTTTTGGATAGAAATATTTAGTATAAATAGGAATAGAGGTTATGATATTTTTTGTCTTTCATATTATTGTAATAGAGCTCTTCTCTACTGGAGTTTTCCCCCTCAAAGAGGCAAGTGAACATTTCTATTAGTAATCAAAGTTGTCTTTCTGGTGTTTTCTAGTATTATTCTGGTATTGTTTTGATTATATCATTTCTTCTCTTCCATTTATAGATAAAATATTTTTGTTCTGCATACTATTTTATATATGGAATATTACAAGTGGTATCAGAGCACCTTCCTCAACAAAACATTGTGGGTTAATTTTTTTTTAGGGTAGAGACATATTATGGCATCTTAAAGCTAAAAATATATGTCATTACATGCATAAAACCACATTCGGGGAGTCATACACACATGAAATACAAGTGGTACCTAAATGCACATCTCTTGGCCACCCTTGTAACCCCTATTAGTACCCCTTCAAGTGGTAGTGCATCATACAACACCTGTATATAGATTGGCCTAGGTCTCCTGAATCCCTCCATAGATAAACTGATCGGTCTCTTGACTGTTATAATTCCACTGATAAAAAAACTCGGGAAGATAATCTCTAGTACTTGGGTAGTCGGGTAGTATGGCTAAGGGCATGATCTAGACTCCTTAGTTGGTGCCCTAAGATATTGGGTTGAGTACTATTGTTGGATCCCGCATGTATATTAGAGAGCTATAGCATAGGGAAAACCATTTTTTATAGAACCCTTGAATATCATAACCCTTGGGATGGAAACAAAAACAGAACAAACAAGATGTATTTCCACACAACTATGCCTCCTACATTCGGTTGCAAAATTACTACTCATTTCTTCATGTTAAGAATTTTGACATTTCATCACTACAATATTATTCAAATCGGAGTATAACTCCACATGAGTACAAAACAAAACGAAGAATTATGGATCATGTTGGCACCATTATTTGAGACCTATCCCGTTGGATTCCTCTCTTCGCCCTTATCGTATTCATACCTATCACTTTTTAGTATTTTTGTTTTTGCATGGATCCAACCCCATTCCAACACCATTATTTAGGCCTTACCCCATTGGATTCCCCCTGTCTCCCTAATCGTTGTGATACACTTCACCCGTAACCCATTTTCTATGTGATCCCACCCATCCCTTTTTGTTTTCCCTCTTCATCGTGACCCACACTCGTAGTCAATACATGGAAGCTCGCTTCAATTCCTTGTACTCTAATTTCACATATACCCAACAAGATGAGAGACATATCAATGAAAATATTTCCACCATAAACAAAAACATTCATTCCTCCATCGATGCCAAAATGGAAACCATCAAACATGACCTCACTACCCAACTTGAATTGTTCAATACCCAACTTTCATCCTTCACTACGATGATCTGTGCCAAGATACATATCCCTGCAGATATTCCCTCCTCTGACCCACCTTTGCAATACAAAGGTGAAACTTCCTCTAATTCCCATACTTTTCATCCCCATCACTTTCAGTGTGACCTACGCCTTTTGCATGTGGATGTGACAAAATTTGATGACTCAAATCCCACTGGTTGGGCAACTCAAATGGAACATTATTTCTCTTTGTATGGAATTACATATGAGTTGTCCAAAATTTGGTATGGTGTTCTCCATCTAGATCAAGAATGTTGGTAATGGTGGCAATAGAGAAAAAATGCCCGCCAAGGGTACGTGGCTTGGACACAATTTTTGGCATTGCTTTATGAACGCTTTGACATTAACACCAACCATTTAGGATGTTTGACAAAGTTGAAACAATATGGAACAGTGGAATAATGTATAGCCTCTTTTGAGCGATTGGATTTATATACAAAGGGCATGTCTAATGCTTTTTTCCGAGAATGTTTTATCTGTGGCCTTAAGGATGAGATTCGTGCCCATGTCCTCATGGCTTGGCCTTAGAGTTGGGTGGAAGATACTAAAAGAGATAAGTAAGAAAAATAGGTTATCTCTTCCCAAACCAGAAAACCATCCTTTATTCCTCGCACTAAAATAGTCACTCCCACTCCTTCTTCTACTCCACTAAAGATCCAAAAATTGAACAAGGTAGAAATGGTTGAACACCAACTTAAAGGCCTTTTTTATAATTGTGATGACAAATATTTTCCCATGCACAAGTGTAAGGAACAAAATATTTTTATGGCCATCTCGAAGGATGTTTCGGAAGACGATGTTGAGGCCCCCCTTGTGGTCGATTCACCTTAACCCACTGACATAACCCCACCCTCCGACCCTCTCAAAGTCAAACCAATCATTTCACCGAATGCTCTCGCTAGCTTCTCTACTCTTGTTGATGCTTGAATATGTCATGACCAAAATGAAAACCTCACAAGGACAATTGTACTCCCCTTGGACTAAAAGATAGATCTGTGATATAATGGATTAGGAGAGTGCTAGGCATAAAACCATAAATATTTATTTCTTGAGATTATGAAATAAAATGGTTCTTCAATAACCTGAGTACAATCTTTATGTGCAACAAAAGAAAATATTGGAAGGAATCAACATCAGGTTTAAATTGTGACCAACATCACACACAATCTTATTAAAAGTATATAAATAAATCCATATCTTCTTCATATGAGAGAATGATTTGATCATATCAAAGAATTTTAACAGAGTACTTCAATCAATATCAAAAGGGAATTCAATAGGTAAACATTAAATACTTTGTATTCAAAACGTTGGGTTACAAAGCACAGTCAAGATCAAACCCGAAGCAATTCTTTGTGGAGTTTTATTTATGAAAGATGTTATTCATTACAAAATATTTGACAGACATATAGGTGGCTGAAAATAATCCATGATCATATAATAAAATATCTTAGAAGAATATAAGAACAACACTCAACAACTCAACCTTGTTCCCAACTATGAGATTCAAGCATAAAACTATGAGAAGTGGTGTAGAAGACTATATAACAAAAATGGAGAAGATGGAGATTTATTTCTTTTGATCATAAGATTGATTGTGTATCCATGGATGTACCTTCTTCTTCCTCTAATATTTTGTCCCGCCCCTTTGGAAATATTGATTCTTGGACCCTTGAATGAAACCTCTCTTCTCTTTTTAAGAACAAATTTTCTAACTACCTGAATAGTTAAGGTTTAATTCCTCTCTTGAAATTCTCATACAAGTTTCTTATTGAAACATTCCATTTAATTAGTTTCTCATTAATTCCTAATTAATGAAATTATATCATTAATATATACATATCTAAAATGGGTCCATTTCCCTTTTTAATAAAATCTTTTAAATAAACTTTTATTTTCACAATTTAATTAATTTCGCATTTAAAATGGGAGCCTTTTGTTTTAATTTTATGGGAATAATAATCAAATTTTTAGTGATAGAAATCAATTCTGATATGATATTCATCATATTATATTTCCACCTGTATAAAGTTTGCGCAAATCCGTCTCTCGGAGGTCGTGAAGTTGAGTTGTCACATAGGCTCATTAAACATGCAACTAACTGATATTTTAATTTCTGAGGACACTATATCAACTTTCAGAACTTGAAACCTATACGACCATCTTCTACATAGAAATACCTTTCCAACGGTACAAATTTTACATGATTCTGACACCCAGAGCTCAAGTTATGGCCTCTGCAAGATCAAAACTCAGCCACCGTTGATCAAAATTAATGGGCAAATCTCATCCCTTGAATGAATTTTGTTCTTCTCTTTATAAAATTCGACCTTTTGGATTACAATTCTATCCCAAATTCATTGGGATATTATATTCTTCTTTATATATAATACTAAGTTTTTTATACACTTAGCAACAAACATGAGAAGGGAAGAAATTATGGAGCTTTGAGGATTCGGCCCTTGGATAATCGTCGAATAAAATAATAATTTTTGGAATCCCATCATTGTCCACCTCATGCCCAGTTGTTGATGAATCATCCATTCATATACTTCCATCTAGATTTGTAATAACTTTCCATGTGTCTCTAATAATAATATTCCATGTATTTCCCTCTACGAGTTGCCATGTGTCACAATTCCATGATTCCATGTCGAATATTCTTATTGGTTCATGGTTTAAATGGGGAAAACTTTGGAAGAATGGTTAAGTATGGGAGAACAATCAGAAGGGTAGGTGAAGGGAAGGGGGAGGATCTGTATATAGCGGAAGTTAGAAGGGTAGTTTGTAGGCTGCGAGGACGGATGAGAAAGAGTTTGAAAATGAAGCTTTTCATAAACCCGCCAACCCGAGAATCACTGAAATATAACTAAGTGCTAAAGTTTGAATGAGAAGGGAGGTAAGGGAGGAAATGTAGGATTCATAAGTAGATATTGTAATATGTATATATCTGGTTGGAAAGTGAGAGAGTGTGAGAAGATAAGGGAATGTATGAGTCTGCCAACCCGCAAACTTGATGATGAGATTAAGGAAGTGTTCCAAAAATGTGTAAGTGTAGAGACTAGTGGAGCATATGGAGAAGAGTGGTGAAAAAAGAAAAATGGTTAAGTGTGGAGATGAAAGGTGAGGGAAATAAGTTATGAGAGTAATTCATAATTAGAAAATGGAGAGGATAACAATGATACTTAGAAAAAATCTTCATAATCTCTCCTTCGTACCTTTAGACCATATCTTGAATAACTTAGGTATACGACTACAGATTTTTGATCCGAAAAAATCAGGGCGAAGTCAAGATTGAGGGATGCAAAGTGAACTTATAAAAGTTCAAAAATGTATTCTTTTGATATCAAGGATTTTATGATTCCAAGAGCAAAAAAATATAAAAGAACAAATTTTGGTCAACAACTGGCTCGAACTGCGGGACAGTGACCCCCTGTGGGTTGCTAAGAACACCATAATCTCAAGACTAGTTACCTTCACTATTGGGCTACAGAGTCATCTTCAAATTGAAATCTTGTAATTGTTCTTCTTTCATGGAGTTATCTTCAAACTTCAATATAAATACTTCCTTATTATGCAAAACTGAACTCAAGAAAAGAAATATGTACATACATGATCTACCTACCCTAACTTACTTGAAGCAAAGGGGAACCTTAGGTATAGGCAGATTTCAAATGGAGCCATTTAATAATCCCATTGACTTTTGAAATGGGCTCCAACAATAAAATAAATATTTGGGTTGCTACCAATAAATCAGGAGCATGCCCAAAATGTACCACAATGGGATTGAGCAATGTGTGTAGAAGACTTGTTTGCATTGGCAGGATGACAATACTTTCGAACCAATATTCAATATAATATAATCGAGTGTTGCTATCTTCAATCAAATGAGAAATTTATTTCTTTAAAACATTCTTTTTTTCTTCTTTTTCCACATTCAATATTATTGTTTCATTGGTGATGTCTTGGCCATGTTCTTCTATGCAATGGCTATCTTCTTTATTCTCAAAATTGTTTTCTTCTGCCAATTCTTCTTTATTTTGGCTGAATTCTTCTTTCATTTTTGGTGGAGACTCTTTAATTTCTTCCTCATATGGAGTATATGAGATATGGACATCCTTATATTTATTTACAACCACTTCCAAGGTTCTTGATTCATCAAAAACATCTTGAAAATACTCTTCTTTCTTGTAAAGGTGATCTTGCTCATCATTATTCTCAAGATTCATTTCTTACATTAATTCTTCTTGTTGCAAGTTCTCTTGTGAGGTTTCATCATCTATTACAAGGATGGAATATTCTTGTATATTTGGTGGAGGCTTCTTAATTTCATTCTCAAAATTTTTGCTTGAAATATCTTCATATGGAGTATATAGGAGGCTGAAATTTTCTTCTTGTATTTTGGAAGTTTCATCTTCGTCTTCAGAAACGTGAATTGAATTAAAAATTTCATCCACTCTTTTGATTATATTCTTCTTCAAAATTTGGAATTTACTTATATTGCTTCCATATGGGAGAGGATGGGTGGGAAGAAACATTTAAAACATCATAAAAAACATATGAATGCACCTTTGGGATGAACGTTTCTACAAATGAAGCTTCTAACACATCCCAACTAATAATGGAGTTAAGCATCGATGAACAATACCATTCAAGAGAATCCTCTTGTAGAGTTTGTAGGAATAATATACATGTAACATTGTCTTCAGTGAGGTTGAAATCATAACATGTACCTTTAAAATTAATCAATTGTTTCTCTGCATCTTCTGAATCATCCTGAAAGAATTTAGAAAAAAATTCAATAGGAATATTGGCCATCTGAAAATCTACTTCTGCTAGATTTAAAGAGTTATTATAAAATTGTCTCCTTTTTTGATTATTTCTCCCTTTTGATGAGCCTTGCAAAGCATTGATGGTCTTGATGAAGAATATCAAGAAGCATTATGACATGAATTAAAACCTTCATTTTGATTTTTTCCAGGGAGTTCATTCTCCCTAATCTTTGATGCTTCTCATTTCTTTTTTATATTACAAAAAAGGAGAGCCATGCTTATGATAAGCAACAATTTTCTTGAATATTGTTCTCGAAACTTTGATCCATGGAAATTTCTAGTTCCTCAAATATATTGAAAATAAATCTTCCCCGGTATGATCGCCAAAAATGTTGACGCTTGAATCTGTCAGGACCAAAACGACAACTTCACGAGGACATAGTCCCCCTTCATTTTTAGAGAGGTGGTACTCCTCTTGGACTAAAAGATAGATCTATGATATATTGTATTAGGAGAGTGCTAGGAAAAAAATCCCTAAATCTTTATTTCTTGAGATTATGAAATAAAATGGTTCTTCAATAACCTAAGTACAATATTTATGTGCAACAAAAGAAAATATTGAAGGAGGGATTCAACATTAGAATTAATTTATGATTATCATCACACACAATCTTCTAAACAATATATAAATACATCCATATATTCTTCATAGGAGAGAATGATTTGATCATCTGAAAGAATTTTAATAGATTATTGCAATCAAGAGAAAAATATAATTTGATAGGTCAACCTTAAATACTTTGTATTCAAAACTCTGGGTTACAAAGCATAGTCAATATCAACCTCGAAGAAATTCTTTGTGGAGTTTTATTTATGAAAGATGTTCTTCATTAAAGAATATTTTTCAGCCATATAGGTGGCTTCAAATACTACATGATAATATAAGAAAATATATAAGAATAACACTCAACAACTCAACCTTGTGCCCAACTCTGAGATTCGACCAAAAAACTATAAGAAGTGGTGTAGAGGAATATATAAAAAAAATGGAGAAGATGGAGATTTATTGCTTTTGATCAGAAGATTGATTGTGTATCCATGGATGTACATTCTTCTTCCTCTGATATTCTTCCCTACCCCTTTGGCAATACTAATTCTTGGACCCTTGAATGAAGCCTCTCTTCTCTTTTTAAGAAGAGATTTTCTAACTACCTAAGTGGTTAGGGTTTTCTTCCTCTCTTGAAATTCCCATACAAGTTTCTTCTTGAAAAATTCCATTTAATTAGTGTATGATTAATTACTCATTAATGAAATTATATCATTAATACATACATATCTAAAATGGGTCCATTTCACTTTTTAATAAAAGTTTTTAAATAAACTTTTATTTTCACAAGTTAATTAATTTCCCATTTAAAAGGGGAGCCTTGTGTTTTAATTTTATGGGAATTATAATCAAATTTTTCAGGCATGGAAATAACTTATGATATGATATTCATGATCTTATATTTCCAAATATACAATTTTGTGCAAATCCGTAGCTTGTATCTCAAGATACGAGGTTGTGAAGTTGAGTTGTCAAACAAGCTCATTAAACATGCAGTTGAATGATATTTTAAATTCCGAGGAAAATGTGTCAACTTTCAACACTTGAAACATGTACCATCATATTCTACATAGAAAACCTTTCCAAAGATATAACGTTTTCGTAATTCTGACACTAGAATCTTAAGTGATGGCCTCCGCAATATCAACACTCAACTATCATCGATCAAAATTGATGGGCAATCTCAACCCTTCAATGAATTTTGTTCTTCTCTTTATAAAATTCGACCTTTTGTATTAAAATTATATCCCAAATGCATTGGTATATTATATTCTTCATGATATGCAATACTAAGTGTTTTCAACACTTGGAAACAAAAATAAAATAAAATAATAACTTTTGGAATCTCATCATTGTCCACCGCACACCCAGTTGTTGATGAATCAGCCATTCATATAATTCCATGTTTCTTTGTAATAAATTTCCATGTTTCTCTAATAATAAGATTCCATTTTTTTCCCTCCACGATTTTCCCTGTGGAATATTCTTATTGGTTCATGGT
>JZKD02S1347623.1:0-11633 GCA_000966675.3 Picea glauca | reverse complement strand
GGGCCAATGTCTCCTCAACAGAGTTATAGATCTGGCTTGAGGCTCTCCAAGCCTCCCTCAATACTCAAATCTTGAACATAACAATGGCCCTTCTCTCCAACCCCATGATTCATCCAAAGGGGCTCTTTTCCATCTCTCAATATCTGCGGTTCAAACCAATGGGCTCTCGGCCCTCTTCTACACACCCATGACACAACAAAATAGGCCCTCGTCCCCTTATAAACCCCATGGCACACAACTAAGGGCCCACAACCCTTCTTTATCACTAGTTTCTTTCTCAAATGGCATTCGACCTACTACAAGATTCTCACGTTTTGCTGAGAATGGAAATCAATCCTTGAAGCAACCCTCCCAACTATCTTGCGACCTCTCGCAAGATGCAAAGAATGAACCCGCCTCCACAAGATTCCTATGGACTCCTCCAAGAATACCTCAAGCTGCCACAAACTCCACACGGATACTCCAGACCTGCAAGAGATGGATCGGTCCCCTAAACGGAACCCCTCGAACCTCATATTATTGTTGTTATGCCTCTGTGAAATTATCAATGCCTTCACACACAATTTTTCGTCACCATACTGTAAAAATCCTCTCATGATGGAAATATCTCCAGCTCTAATACCACTGTAATATCCCCAACATAGCTAGACATGGATATCATGAATTTCTATGATATTATGTTATTTTTCCACAAACATTTAACATTCATTCCACTAGATACATTTCGTAAACATATTACCATCAAAACTATATACACATGGAATAGAAGAGAATCATGGATTATTTTATTATGAATGAAAAACAGAATACAATCACCCAATGGTTGTTATGGCACCTGCACTAGATCAATGAAAAACACACAATAAAAAGACAAAACCTGGATGATGTCACGATCACCACCATAAAACCCTACGAATATACATTTCCAAATTGATATCAATACAAGATGAAGCTCAGTTGAAGATCTCCGATGGATCCTCCTTCTTGTCCAGCTAGGGTGGATATTGCATCATCGAAACTAAACTACAATGGTGGAAGGGTTTTTCTAAACCCTAACGGAACAATGTGTTGGCCCTTGACCAAGTTTTGAGGATCCTTGGTCATGTTTGACCTAATTTTGGGACTTTGACAGG
This sequence comes from Picea glauca, assembly GCA_000966675.3. Taxonomy (NCBI): domain Eukaryota; kingdom Viridiplantae; phylum Streptophyta; class Pinopsida; order Pinales; family Pinaceae; genus Picea; species Picea glauca. The sequence continues at coordinate 10,500 of JZKD02S1347623.1, read as the reverse complement.
ATGTCAAAGGCGGAGCGCAAGTCGAAGCGGAGATCGCGGGATCTCGACCCCTTTTTAGGGATTTTTGGGTTTTGGGCTTATGTAATGGGTATGGGGATATCAACCCATGGGTTTACCCATGTTTAGGCCCATTTTGTAATGTATAAATAAGTATCTAGGTGATGTAAGAAGTTGCCCATGTGCTAAGTGCTAAGTGGTAATTGCTAAGTGCAAGTAGTAACTGTAATTTCTTTGTGCATAATGTGTGAGGATTGCAGAGCTAAGTGAAAGTCATTGTAAGAGACCGTGGAAGGATTTGTGCGTAACTCAAGGAAGGAGGATCTAGTGAGGTGCGCAGATCTCCTATTCTCTGCGGAGTAACATCTCAAGGCTCTGTGCATGTAGCTGATTGACCAAAGATAATAAAGAGAAGAAGAGTTGGTGGACGTAGCCCTAGGGTGGGGTTGAACCACATATATCATGTGTTATGAATGATTTGTGCTTTATGATTCATTTCTTGTTTATATTCTTAGTGTGTTGATATATGTTATATGAATCTAATATGATACCTTAGTGATGAATAATGTGAACGAATGCTAGATTTATTCTCTGTTGATGTGCTTAGTGCTTGAATTTATTGGATCTGTCTAAATAATGTGTTGAACAGTTGTTAGGGTTTAGTTGCGTTATAAACTAAGACTGGATATTAATGAACTATACTTTCTAAGTGCTTTGTTAAGGTGTTGTAATCACAGATTTGTGTCCTAGCTAAGGTTGCAGACACTAGAGTCCTGCAACCACCCCTGCCTATACCTCAGGTGAGACTTCATTTGCTTCACAGGTGTTGCTGAAAGGGATGGTAGCTAGAGTTTTGTTGGTGCACTGTTGTAGCATTGAACCCCGAGTATGCCCCTGTGCCAACAAATGGTTCCGTTGTCGAGCCCTGAAACTGTGATTACTGGGAACTAAGGAAGAAGAAGCTTTGTGCGAATATCTGACCTGAAACTGTGAAAGCTCTGTGCATAGATCTGTCACCGCAGTGCGTAGTACTCTACTTGGATTGTGAAACTCTGTGCTAAGAAGAGAAGTCAGATCTAAAGAAAAGAGGTAAGATCTGAAAGCTTTGTGCTCTGATAAAGGTAAGAATAGTGAAAAGTTTTAGATCTGGAAGCTTTGTGCTCTGCTGAAAGCAAGATTAGTGGCAATTTTTTTTTCAAGAGTATGGATCTAGGTATGTTTGATAAATGTTATCCTAGCTTGAAAACTACGGCACAACTAAAAGAGAAAAGGTTTGATATGAGTAGATCTGATAGAAATAATGAAAGATATGTTATTCCTATGCATAGAAAGAATGTTTGAACTAACAAATGGATGCAGGATCCTAGAAAGAATTTTTTGCAGGTTAGCTACCATGATCCTACTGCACAGTATAGCAAGGGATGGGAATCATTTAAAAGAAAGAGAGGATTAACTCTTTTTTACAATGGTAGAAGACGGAGACATATTGCTAAGGAATTCCCTAGAAGAAGGCCTAGTTTTCTTTGTTGTAAAGATATGGATCATGAAGTTTTGGATTTCCCTAGAATGATTGCTAAGGTTGAAAGAATGAATATGAGACAAGAAAACCCTGATGAAGGTCAAGAAACTAAGACCAGGGAAGAACCCCAGAAAGAATTAGAAACTATACTATTGCAAATGAAATAAACCTTGAATGATCACAGAGATATCAACTTCTCATAGATCTTCAAAGAAAAAGAATGCATAGAAACAAGAATAGGAAACTTCAACATTGAATGCGTTCTGGATGAGGAAACACAGGTGAATATCATGACAGAAAGAACTTGGGAAATTTTAGGGAAGCCTGTTATGATTCCTTCACTGGGAGGAATAGGATTGTTTAGAGGAAAGATGGTAACCCTGTGTGGAATACTTACCCAGATATATATGAGTGCTCATGGAACGTCGACAGAGGAATATTTTGAGGTTGTTAAATTTATTGAGAACAACGCTCCATTTACTATGTTACTAGGAAAAACCTGGATCGAGAAGGATCAAGCCAGAAGAAAAGAAGAGGAAGTCTTAGAGTAGAAGAAGCAAGAATTAAAAGACTTCATGACTAGGAGGATTGCACATTTGATTGAAGAACAGGAGAATAGGTCGAAGTTATTCAGAAACAGAAACTTGGAAGTTGAAGTTGAAAGGACACACGAGGACTTGAGACACCTATCTGTACAGGAGAGTAGAGCACCTACACCAGACATAGATTAAGTATTTCCTTTGAACCCTAGTAAATACCATCAACGGTGCGAAGTTACTATTCCCATAGAAGATCAGAATCGGAATGAAAAGAGGAATATCGAGATGAAGATCACCAAGAAGAAGGCTAGAAATCTCAATAAGAAGAAAGCAAAGATTGAAAAGTTACAGAAATTTCCAGAAGGAACTACGCAGAAGGAAGGATTCTAGAATCTGAACTTCATCGGGATACCAGTACAACACAACATGGAACTTCGCCATGGTGAAGCAATATGACCATTGGAGGCACTATAACCATTAGCCCGACGACCCAAACGGTTAGAACAACAATTATGGCTAGAAATCTGGCCATCAGACCGTTGGGACCATGCCGTAACGAACATAACTGCATTAATGAAGGGTTCTCTCCCATTGGAAAGATTTGTTACTGAGTTGTCTACTTAGTTCGTCTAGCCTGGCACCGAGAACACTTCTGCCACCCATGATTATCTGAGCTCATGGATTAGTTTATTTTTCATAATGATCATCGAGCTATTGCCATCCGTTCTGTTGCATCGAGTAGTTTCTCTTCAACCCGAGATATTCAACCAAGAGCGTGTATGTCCAAATAACTTAGCGCAGTCGAGGAATCTATGAAGGAGATACTCATTGACCTGATGACTGAAAGAGTAATGTATGTGGGTGTACAAGCTTCATCGACGAGGAGTGCAAGCCTCCCCGTTGACTGCTCACGGATCTGGACCATCCCGTACTGCGACTGAGAAAAGAACCAAGCATAGAGATGAGTTGGAGAATGTGAAGTTATTACCATCCATCCTACCCAATTACATCACACCCCTGGCCAGTGTATTGATTCACGACAATGTCCCGAGGGACTTCGACTACACAGTCATCACTGCATATCTCCCAAAGGGGATACACGCAGTCAGACCACAACTAGAGAGGATTCCAACCTTGAAGATTAGTGACTATAACCTGGGAGACCATAAGAGCTATGGCATGCCATCACCTCACAAGTATCTGACCAAGACAAAGGGAAAGAAGATGAAAATAATCCCCCATCTGTGGACGATGAACCTCACACAGTCCACCCTTTTAAATGTAATGAATCTTCCACATTTTGGAAGGCACTAGGATGATAATGCTTGCGTTAAGCTCCTGCTGTCGTGCTTCCATGGTGGATATTTGTGGTTGGATAAGAGAATCACTGTCGATTCGATGTTGATCCATAGGGTCACTAGATTCAGCATGCAGGGACTAGACCCGCAATAATTCTATGTAGGAAAAGATGCAGATCGCACCTTGGCACAAACGATTAAAGAAACATACGGTGAGTTGAGAAGGGGACGCGAGGCTACAAGGTAGCCTCCATCCAGAATGGCGCAGTGCACCTAGCATGCCAATTAATTACAAGAAAGCTAGTAAGAAAGAACAGACCCACGCAGGTCACATGGTTTGTCATTGACCTTGTGGGGAAATGCGTAGAAGGCCTACAGATGAACTGGGCGAAGTAACTAGTTAACCAACTTGAACTAGATTTCTACAAAGGTCAGGATCAGGACTATGAGTTTCGCTTCAGCTGGATCCTGATCCTCATCGTGTTTACTGCTTGGGAGATGTCGAAAGGTGCGACCTTCCCTGAAATCGATCCATTTGAGCCACTCGCTGCGAAGTTCACCATGCTATGGTATTCGAGTGATATGGGAAAGCAGTGGTAGTAAAATGCAATATTTCATACCTACTACCTGCATCTAGGAGGGTTATTGATTCCTTCCCTCAGATGACGTCGAACACCCTGGATAGGTTCAGGCCTCTTATGAAATTTCGCGCAGATAGGAATTTTATTTATATTACTATGTGTGCCAATGAAAGCAAAGAAGAGATCCAGTACTACTACAAGCTCATTACAGAGGACCTGGAAGAAATCATTAAATACTAGCCTGCATAATTACTTATCCCTGTTGACCCTACAAATTTGTCTGACCCGGACCTCATTGGAAACCCGGTGGTTACTCGTCAAGAGTATGATGCCCCAAGAAGCATCAGGAAGAAAAATAAGCAATATGTACAGGAAGTACACAACACATTAGAAGAGACCGCATCTGAGTCACCTAGCAGAGTAGGTGATGATGAAGTGAACAAAGAGGAAAAAGAAGAAGAAGAAGCCAAGAAAGGAGAAGTAACACCTCCACAGAACCTCCCTGATGACATTGATCCATCTAAGAAATGGAAGGTTTCTCCCACGAAACCTTCATCGTAGAAGAAGTCCAAATCCAATAAGCCAAAGATGCAGAGTGTGATGATGGTCTATGACTTCAACTTCGTTATTTCATCTATAGGATATGCCTTAGAATAGATTTTGCAAATAAACGAATCAAAACAAGAAGCCATGTACGATAGAATTGCAGCAGAAATAAGAGGTGTACAACAAGCCCTTTATTTGAGCCGCGCAGTGTCCACTGTGCCCCCGCCCTTAGAAGAACCAGAGTTGGGAGATGAGCCTACTCAACTCCACAGACTAGCTGATGTAACCGAAGCTCGCCCTCATCGAGAACAAGCTGAGAAATAATAGGTCACAGCGGCATTGCAACAAGAACAAGAGGAAGTTATAGAGGAACGCAAGATTGTGCAACAGGAGAGGGATTCCCTTCAAGCAAATTTCGAACAAGAGAGAGCGCAGATCCAGCAGGAGAAACAAAATTTGCTCGCAGAGCAAGCCGAAGTAAAATAAGCAGTAAACAAAGCACTTCTCTCTATGACAGGTTTGGAGCAGAAGGAGGAAGAACTAGTAGAACACCAAGTAGCGCAGCTCATGAAAGTCATATAGCATATTTAGCAAAGAATCATAGATCTAGAGCTACGAATAGTGCCGAGTACTCTGTAGGATGTACAGGATCAACGAGAAGCAACTGCTCGAAGCGCAGTTGAAAGAATCAAGACCCTCGCCATGGATTGTAAACAGATAAGTGATCGCAGTGCCCAGACTTATGAGCAACTCACTGAGGATCCTGAAATGAAGGCACTGGAGTCACAGCTCCAAGAGCTGAAGTAGCAAGTAGAAACAGTACAGGCGCATTTGAAGCCCCTATCAACCATTGAGAGAATGAAGTGATCTCAAGAACAACATACTGCTCAACAACAGGTCCACACCATTCAGAGCAGAGTCATGGAAGTGACTCATAGGCTTCAACCAATATAGGACGAGGCGTGCCAACTATTCGCAGAGATCAAAGGACGAGGAGCAGAACTAGAGCAAGTCATCACTGCAGGTAAACATCGCTTAGAGGGAACTGTCAACGTAGTAGTAATCCAAGAGTTCACTGAGCAGGAGGTCATGGCACAACAATAGGTCAAAGAAGATCGAGCCAAGCTTGACGCTTTTGAGTCATAATTACCCAGAGTAGGGTGACTTGGGATGAGTCATAGGTGAGTGTTGGGGGTATGTTGGCCCTTGACCAAGTTTTGAGGATAATTGGTCATGTTTGACCTACTTTTGGGACTTCAACAGGTTTTCGAAGGTGGAGCGCAAGTCAAAGCGGAGATCACGGGATCTCGACCCCTTTTTACGGCTTTTTGGGTTTTGGTCTTATGTAATGGGTATGGGGATGTTGGCCCATGGGTTTACCCATGTTTAGGCCCATTTTGTAATGTATAAATAAGTAGCTAGGTGATGTAAGAAGTTGCCATCGTGCTAAGTGCTAAGTGGTAATTGTTAAGCGCAAGTAGTAACTGTAATTTATTTGTGCATACTATGTGAGGCTTGCAGAGCTAAGTGCAAGTGATTGTAAGAGACTATGGAAGGCTTTGTGCGTAACTCAAGGAAGGAGGATCTAGCGAGGTGCGCAGATCTTTGTCCTATGTGGAGTAATATCTCAAGGATTTGTGCATGTAGTTGATTGACCGAAGATAATAAAAAGAAGAAGAGTTGGTGGACGTAGCCCCAGGGTGGGGGTGAACCACGTATATCTTGTGTTATGAATGCTTTGTGTTTTATGATTTCTTTCTTGTTTATATGCTTAGTGTGTTGATTTATGTTAGATGAATATGATCTTTGTTGATGTGCTTAGTTCTTGAATCTATTGGATCTGTCTAAATACTGCGCTGATCAGTTGTTAGGGTTTAGTTGCACTGTAAACTAAGTCTGAATATTAATAAACTATGACTGCTAAGTTCTTTGTTAAGGTGTTGTAATCACAGATCTGTGTCCCAGCTAAGGTTGCAGACACTGGAGTCTTGCAAACACCCCTGCCTCTACCTTGGGTGGGACTTCATATGATTTGCAGGTGTTGTCAAAAGGGATGGTAGCTATGGTTTTGTTGGTGCATTGTTGGTGCGTTGAACCCCGGGTCTGCCCCTGTGCCAACACAATGACTCCAAGAGCACTCCAATATGAGAGATCAAATCATGATGAGGAAAGGTGAAGTTCTACCCTTCCTTTATACTTCTCTGAACCCCTTCTAGATCTTTCCTCTCTTTGATCAAATCCACATGAAGATTAAATTCACTTTAAAACCCTTTTAAACCCCCTTTTATGCCAGAAAGTGATTAATTGGATTTTAAGGCATTTCCAGATGTTGAAAATCCCTTTCTCATCATTCCGACCTCTAAACCTTTAAATCCCAATTCCAACAAGCTATTACACACATGTATCCTTTCATATAATATGGCCCCAATAACATATTTAGTGCATTTAATTAGTATTCCCAATAATAACCAAAAATACGAAAATCGTCGGAACGCCACAGAACCAAGGGTAGACAGTGCAAAAATGATCATGATGATGAAAGATGGTGAATGGGATAGCTTGGGCCCCATATATGCCCTCCAAATTTCATGATCTCATTGTTAACCTCATTTTATTCCTTTGGCCAGGCCGACATAAACTTACAAGGTCACCTTTGACTATAGAGTAGGGGAATCCAAAAATGGGGACATTACATGAGAGCTAAGGTTAGTTTGTATTGCAAAGAATTCAGTGTGGGTGAGATGGATAGGCTATAAGCCTTCTTTTTATGGATCAAAATTAGATGATAAACCTATGATTCAGATCAAGATTCAAAAGTAAGGCATATCTAATGTCACTCCACGATGAATGGTAACCAATATTTAATGTTAGATATTTGGACGTGCAAAAAATTAACTAAAATGCTCTATTTTGGTGTATTTTTCTAACATGTTTTTATGGAACTGATATTTGTTATATCCAATTTTACCCTCTCATAAATTCAATATGATTTAAATATTCTTTTGAAGTGTTGGAATCACCCCAAAATTTCTAAAAATATAATCTTTGCGAGCAATCCGCAGGATTCACATGTCTTTTAATCATCGAATTTCCAAAGAAAGTGGTGGGAAATGCGACATTTTAGTCAAGGCACAGAGTTTGATTAAAAATATTTTAGAACAAAACAATATATAACAAGACAAATTGATAAAGGTTTTCGATGAGCTATGCTTTATGTGTGATCAAGATATTACTAGCATACTCCAAAGCATGGGAAAAGCAACGCTAAAGTAAACTAGGGTGGTCTTATTGTTCAAAGATCTAAAGATTTTGTTTTTGAACAGAAAATGAATTGTTTAAAAGGTCTTCTAGCAAGGGTAAATGTGAATGGATGTATGATGGGAGGATTTCATGTAAGAGGTTGTGAAATACCCGTTCATAATTAAATCAATCTTTGTTGTTTTTAATCTTCCAAGGACTATCAAAATGTGAGGAAATGGATGGTCATTGTTGTGTATTAGCACATTTTGGTGGGTCACCAATAAAATTCAATTAGAGGTGTGAAATTAACTGTTTAGATAAGATGCACAATACAATGTGCACGAGAGGGTCATCGCCTTAACAGTTTGCAACAATAATGACTCATTAAATCCCAATGGAAAGCTCTCAAGAATGGAGTTCTATTCATAATTTTTACAAAATTCACTTATATAAAGAAGAGGAAAAACCTTCCACTTGAGATGTCCATTGAAGCACCAAATCGCATTAGTACTCTTTGTATGATTTCTCATTGTAATCAATCCATACACATTATTTAGTTAGAATATTCAAGAGATGAACAATTGAATGGTTTCATGCCTATTTTATTTAGTTTATAAAAGTATAATCATAGCATGAAAATAAATGATATGTGTGCGTGTTTGTCCATCTCTGGTGTTCATTGTGTGCATGTCTCTTTTGAGAATCCTAAGCAACATGGAGATCCGGAATTACTACTATTTCATGATCACTTCATCATTAAGTAATGTAATATGTTTAACTTATAGCCTAGTGTAAAGTTTGATATAAAAAAACAAACCTGCATTGTTGTCACTGTACAACAACTCGATATTGGCCTATGCAGGTGTTGATGTTTGAATCTGTTAAGATCGAAACTGCAACCTCACGAGGATATGAATCCTCCTGCGTTTTTAAAGAGGTTGTACTCCTCTTTGGCTTATGATTTTCTTTAAATATGTTAGATCCAAAATAATATAGGACTCAGTCAAATGACTGAATCCAACTCTTTATGGCTGAATAAAAGTAACAATACTGAAAAATAAAAATTTATATAAGGAGAATTCTTGAGAGGTAGACCAGGAAACTCAAACACCACACAATATAGAAAGTAATAAAATCCTCACATCCATCACAGTTTAAAAAATATTATGAACACATTCAAAATAAAAGAAATGGTCCAATGGCTTAAGAGAACTTTGAAATAATACTACTTATTAATCTCAAAAGAATATTTCGATAGATCGACTTCAAATATTCTATACTCAAAACTCAGAGTTATAAAATACAATCGAAACCAATCCTGACTTAGTTCTCCAGGATTTCTCAAAAAATGATAATGTATGTTATGTAAAATACTTGAAATTCAAAGGTGTTCATCCATTAATGGACTGGGATTGGGGCTCCCATGGACCATAAAAGTATTTACAAGAAATATGATGAAGAGAAGAACATGGATCTGGAAAAAGGACAAGGAGGAAGTTATAAGAATTCGGTTATACTTTCCAATGAAAGAATAAATATAAATGTATGAAATATGATAAGGAATAAGGTATGCAATCAATATGGAATTATTGTGATGGAGACTCTCTTTTCATTTGCTTGTCGATGTGCCTTTTGTATCTTTTCCTGTTGCGGTTATGTGGCCAGTTGTAACTGCTTCCATTGGAAATTCAACAATTTTAGTTATAGCCTTGTTTAACCATTATTGAATATATTATCTTAATGGGGCAACTGTTACTTCTTTCTTTACTTTTATACTTAACAATTCACTCTCAATTTTCCTTTGGTCAATAGATAAAATTTTCAATATATTCTCAATGTCCTCATTTTTATTTGTATACTCAACAAGCCAATAATAAATGTCATCACAAGTATACTCAACCATATTATCAAACTTTTCGGTCGATGATTTCTTTAAATTTTCAACTTGCTCTTTGTTTATGATCATTGAATTTGTGAGTAAGTTTGGATCTGAAACCTCAATAGTGGAACACGCGATATCCAAACTGTAAATGTGTTGAACCTGCAAAGAATAGATCTAGCTAGGAATCGACATACACAATTGTAGAGAAAATATTAGAAAAGAGAAGCAAGAGAGAAATAATGGAAGAATTCTCATTAACCAAATGAATGAATGATAATTTACACATGATATACTCGGTATAACTCAACCAATGCGTACTGGAAGAGAATCCAATGCACCATAGTGGTGGTCTAGAGTGATCTAGACACACACCAACAGTTAAAGGAGTAAATTGCCACTTAGTCTAGTCTCTCGACCAATTACGGGAGTGAACTACCACCTAGTCTGAGTTAACTAGTCTATCAGTCTTCAATTAACTAAATGAAACATAGTGAAGTGAGGAGGAGATCAGGGAATCATGAGTAATGCGCTAGTCTGGTGATGATACTAAGGACAATGCGCATTAGCTAGTGATGATCCCAATGTTGCATGGTGATAATCCCAATGTGGCATCTAGACTCCACTCAACTAATCAAATTGAAGTGTGAACTGAAGAGAATATTCTCCTAGAGGAATATTCTCCTTAAAATACTGGAGACTAAATAATGACCAATAAACATAGGGAAAATCTTAGGAAAAATAAATCATAGATGTGTGTGAAGTATCTCCAACACCCCCCTTGAACATCACTATGGTGAAAATAAAGAATGGGTCCTAGCAATGAGGCCATGTTAGGTACCCAAATACAAAAGATACATTGAAATAAACAAGGAAAGAGGGAAAACCTCATGGGAAACCC
>JZKD02S1347612.1:0-11633 GCA_000966675.3 Picea glauca | reverse complement strand
TTGGCTTAGAAACCACAACCCAAGGGTATATACGCTGTCAAAATCACCCCGGGATCACATCCGGTTTGGGTCACACCAATCCTTAACGTGGATGGATTTTTGGGTGTCTCGTCCCTACTAAACACACCATAAGGGTATTGAGATCGAGTCCCCTAGCAAATTAAACCCACACCTTAACCCATTGAGCTATCGTGAATTGACCTTAAGCATTATCTACATTCGTAAAAAATATAAGCTACAATTTAATTTGGAATTTAACCAACTGTTATTTAATACAATTCATTCATTGTATTTTAGGTTATGTTTATTGAAATGAATTAGTCACCGAGATTGACAATTTTATAAACTGGACTTTGGATTCAACACCTTCTACCAACTTAAAGAAGTTTATATATGGAATTGGATTCGACAATGAGACCAATAACTCTGTAAATGGACTTGGATGAAGATTCAACATCTTCTATCAACTTAACCCCAGAAAATAAAACTAATATATTATAATCCTTAATCTAATATTCCAATATTGGTCATGCACACCCAAGGTAGGAATTTAGTTGTCATCATGCCATGAAAATGTTAAAAGAATACTCTTAAAAATGGTAATTATTTGAAATATGAAATCACATTGTCGAGAGGAAAGATAATAAATTTATCATAATCCTTAATTTGATATTCAAATACTAGCCATGCACACCTAAGGTAGGAATTTAACTTTAGTCTTGCGTTAAAAAATGCGAAAACATGACTCTTAAAAATGATAACTATTTGAAATATGAAATCGCACTGTCTCGGTTGATTTTGAAAACCCTAGTTAGGTCAAGCCATAGAAAAAAGTTCCTAAAATGATTAAACATATTATTTGTAATTACTTGCTTTGAAGGGGATATTTTCCTTAATATGTCCTCTAAATGAATGAACGAACATATATTTGGAGCACATGTTGCAAAATACTCTCAAAATATCGAGCCACCATTTATGTTTTACTATGCTTGACCTACATTTTGTTGATTAATTAATGTAATGCAAGGTTTGTGGCATGTGTATTTTGAACTTTAAATTTTTTTAAACAATTCATGCTCTTTATTTCAGTCCCAAGATCAAAGATCAAATTTGAAGGGTAGGGTAATGGGTTTTATTTCATTTTGAAGGGATATGATGTTTTTATCTTTTCAATGTTGAGAAGGGAAAATAAATCATTATTTACATTTGAAAGAATAGCAATATATTAAAATTTCATTTGGTATTAAAGACGATGTAATGGAAATTTCTATCGAGTGAAAAACATTGTCTTTTCCACCCTGTAACTTTTGGTAACCAAGATCCATCTTGGGATAGGCTTGAGTTAGTTTTAATCAACTTCTATTGTGTTAAGACATGAATAATAAAAGCTAACTATAAATAAAGGTTGAATAACCTAAGATTCGATGAGAAAATGAGTCAATAATATCAATCCATAATCCTCTCAATAACATGAGTTGAAGCAACCCTAGGAATTTGTCCATGTACAAAAATTTGCAAAACGAAAAATGACATGAAGAACTCAATTGAAAAACATTTATAAACTATGAAGATTAGCAATTTTCATACATAATGAAATCATCAATGACGACAAGGGTCAGGTATATAGTAACTCTATTTAATTGCCCTCCTTGTATAAACTCGTAATCACAATGAAATAAAATTTTGAAAGTTAGAAAGAACCATTATATGTCCAAGTAAAGAACACCACACTTTTTCCTACATTCAAATCTTAATTCTTATACATTGCAAAAAATCTTCGAAGTGCATATGTTATTGTAAATTGGAATGGAAGTATGAACAATCTTAAAACTAATAATAGTTTTAAAAAATATACATAAATATTTAAAAATTACTCTCTCCTTTATATCAAACTACTACTATCTTATGATGCTTAATTGTGTGCAAATTTTATTACAATTATAAGATAAGTCTCATTGAAGATATGGTAACTTATTTTAGCCACGTTGAAAATAATTTACTCCATATAGTGTTAACAATAATAGATCGAATTGTAAAAACAATAGATATTAGAACATTGATTAAAATATTGTGTCATCACCAACCTACACAACCTAGTGGAAGAGGTTGTCCCAAATTCATTATTGACCAAGTCTCATAAACTACATTCCAATCTACCTCATTCAACACCTAAGGTGATGATAGAGATAAAAACATTAAAGTGTCCAAGGTTTCTAAATAAATTCTATATCTATCATCGTTTTTATATGATTCAACTTAGAGAATCCTCTTTTACAACTAGCAATGATCATTGGAAGAATAAGAACAATTTGACACAATTTAATCAAATTTGAAAAAGGATCGAACCACTCTAGTTCACCTCTACATTGTTCCTATGCTCCAAAACACTTTGCATTTCACCTTCATATTTTTCAATATCATTTATTGGTGAGTCTCCAATATCAATTTTTTCACATAGGAATAACAACCATATTTTTTTTTCATAATTTCTTTCATTCTCTTATTCAAAATAACAAGGGGGGCATTCAATTTTCTCTACATTGAATACATGTAAATCTGTAAACCTGTCATTAAGACAATCAATCAACTTTTGGATAAGACAATCAATCAACTTTTGGATAAATGATTTTCCTAAGTGAATACAATCCTCCATAGTAGATCCAAGTGAATTCAATATAGGTTCAAATCTTAATGAAAGTGCACATGAAGAACTTTATTACCAATAAACTCCAACTTTTCATTTTCCGATTACTTCAAAAAATATGAAACATGTTGAGAACTGGCTTGAAATATATCTCAAAAGAATCTATTATGAAAAAATTCAACGGGCACATCTAATTGCATACCAATGGATGTTATATCAATATGTTTATCTTGAATCCATTGACTCAATTTATTTAATTAATTAAGCACACCAACAATGTAATGCCCCTCAATTTGCATATTTGAATATTTAATTTCTTGCTAGTTTATGTTAAAATTGATATTGTGAAAGATATTAAAAAAAACTTATGTGGAACTATGTCATCATAAATGTTTTCCCTTGGTTATGGAAGTACACAAAGATTAAGGAAGAAAAGGGAGAATGAGAAATGTGCATAAGACACAGTGACTGATACTGGTCAAAGTGAGCAAAAGAGCAGAAAAGATGGAGCGAAGTAAGCCGTTGATCGAGGAGATCGGGGATGACAGATAAGCAATAAAGAAGGATCGTGGACAACTCAGCAAGTAGAGAAATCCACCTTTGGATGTTTTGGACCACCGCGCGAGAAGGAAGGAAATATAGGCTAGCAAAGCCCTGAAAACGTGGGTCAAGTTGACCTAGGGTTTTAGACACCTAGGGTTTTGGTATCTAGGGTTTTGGACACCTAGGTTTCGGCCTGAGGATGTCGGTGAGCTATTGTAATGTATAAATAAAGGTCAAGAGGACCTGGGATGGGTTGTCGTCGTCGTTGCTATTGTTCGATCTAGTTTTTGTTCATTCATTGTTGTTGGTGTGTAATGAGAGATTATTGTTGTGTAAGAGAGAAGTGTTAAGTGTGAGAGTCTTCTAGTATTGTAAGATCTTCAGCTGGGTGCGAAGATCAACCCTGCAACTTGGTGTGTAGGGAGGGGAGAGAAAGAGAGGAGAAGAGATAAGATCTGCTAGCTAAGAGCGCAAACAAGAACTGTATGCTTCATTTTAATATATTATAAAGAACAATTTTGTGGACGTAGCCCTAGAGAGAGGGTGAACCACGTATATTTTGTGTTGTGTGATTAGTATTCTATCTTTGTCATTGATATATTGTGATTGCATTAGTAAGTTAGATCTAATAGGTAGATGTGCAGAGTAGATCTAAGCTAATAAGTGATATATGAATGCTATGTTGTTCTTGTATTAGATCCACTTGATATTCCCCTTGGTTACAGACATCTCTGTCCTGCAGCCCCTCCATAACTGCTTCGGGTGAGACTGCATCTGCTTCACAAGTGTTGTCGAAAGGGCCAGTAGTTAGGGATTTTTGGTGTGCTCTTGTAGTTGAACCCTGGGTCTGCTCCTGTGCCAACAATAAACATTGATGACAAATATTTTTGTAAATTATTTTTAATTTATTTAATTAACCAGAGACAAATTGATTAGGGAATACAATTACAAAGAGTAAATCATTATTTCATGGGTGGGTGAAAATGATAAACTTACCAGAATGAATTATTGTCCATGGGACAAGTGGAACCCTAGTCTCAAAAGTGTGGGATGTGAGGGAACAAGCTAGCACAAAAGTAGGCCAGAAGATTCTCTAGGGTTAGGGATGAGGAAAACTTGAAAATACCCAAGAAAATATATTAAAAACAAATATTTCAAGAGGTAGGATGTTGGTGAGTACTTGTGAGGGAAAATGAGTTCAATGGTTCAATAAAGAACTAAAATCAAGAGATCTAGAAAAGGTTATATAGTTTTCATCCCCCATGGAATAATGATTTAGGGTCACAGATGACAATGACAAGTAACTTTGGTTGTCTGTGTCTATCGTTGGGAGGATTTGGTTCTCTACTCAGTTTGTTCCCCATTTATTGAAGCATGCTTAGATATGTTCTCTTATTTTATTTATCTTTGTTTTATTAATGATTGACAAGTAATGCAATAGAAAATGGCTACAAAATATATAATAATTGTTTATAACCAAATGTACTTTGTGTTTTATTTGTTATTTAACTGTTTGTAACAAGAAATCTAAACATGCATGTAGAATGTTATTCTTAGTTGCTTGTTTATTATTTATCAGAGCAACAAGAAATACATAGAAAAATCTGTAGAATGTTATCTTCTGTAGAAAATTTATTATTTATACGTTTGAGCAAGAAACAAAAGAATTACATCTAGTTTACCTTTTATTTTCAGATAATTTTGTTTGTCTAGAAGATGAAAACGTTCTTGGTTGAAAACAAGAAGAACCCAGTTTGCACACAACAAAGACATTGTAGTTTTATTTGTGTGATATCCATTTTTGTATTTTGGATTTTATTGAAGTGGTTTAAAAATGGTTTTCTCAAGAAAATATATGAATGCACAATAGATAATTTATATTACTACAACTAAAAAGAATAATGTCCTTGGCCCCAAACCAAACTAGAACCAAACCGATGCATGTAAGACTTATAACCATAAAATCAATTCAATAATGAATATGGTGTAGAGTCAAGTAGTGTAAATGTATAAGAAAAGAAAGACTCGTGTGAAACTGTTTGACCAAGATGTATTAGACTAAAGTAATACTAAGGAATATCATGAATCCCTTTATAATAAGACTGTATTATTATACAAAACTTTATATGAAAAGAACGACTAAACAGAGAAAAACCAAAGGTGTGGAAATAAAATGAACAAGTATCAATTCTCATGAAAACAATGAACTGTGTAAGAAAACAAAAGGACAAATATATAAATAACACATTAAAAAAATTATGTAGGATTTAAGAGCACATTAATCATAGTGTAAATCCAAACTTTATATTATGGAGTTACACCCAGTTCATAAGTCTGTTGAATCCACCCTTAACAAATTATAACCAAATTTTATATCACGATGATATCATCAAAGGGTCAAATGATGAGTTTGTAACATTTCTGAAGGGAAGAATACTTCACTACCTAACCAAAAAAGCTTGACGAAAGATGGGTATGGAGGGATTTTGATCTTGCAACTGATATAATTTAAGGATGGAAAGGGGAGATTGTTGAGGTATGACTCAATAACTATCTTTCCAAGCTTGAATTAATGCCCTTCATGACACTCCCTATCAATGCATCTTGGGGTATTTTGATAGCTTGCAANTTGGCTTAGAAACCACAACCCAAGGGTATATACGCTGTCAAAATCACCCCGGGATCACATCCGGTTTGGGTCACACCAATCCTTAACGTGGATGGATTTTTGGGTGTCTCGTCCCTACTAAACACACCATAAGGGTATTGAGATCGAGTCCCCTAGCAAATTAAACCCACACCTTAACCCATTGAGCTATCGTGAATTGACCTTAAGCATTATCTACATTCGTAAAAAATATAAGCTACAATTTAATTTGGAATTTAACCAACTGTTATTTAATACAATTCATTCATTGTATTTTAGGTTATGTTTATTGAAATGAATTAGTCACCGAGATTGACAATTTTATAAACTGGACTTTGGATTCAACACCTTCTACCAACTTAAAGAAGTTTATATATGGAATTGGATTCGACAATGAGACCAATAACTCTGTAAATGGACTTGGATGAAGATTCAACATCTTCTATCAACTTAACCCCAGAAAATAAAACTAATATATTATAATCCTTAATCTAATATTCCAATATTGGTCATGCACACCCAAGGTAGGAATTTAGTTGTCATCATGCCATGAAAATGTTAAAAGAATACTCTTAAAAATGGTAATTATTTGAAATATGAAATCACATTGTCGAGAGGAAAGATAATAAATTTATCATAATCCTTAATTTGATATTCAAATACTAGCCATGCACACCTAAGGTAGGAATTTAACTTTAGTCTTGCGTTAAAAAATGCGAAAACATGACTCTTAAAAATGATAACTATTTGAAATATGAAATCGCACTGTCTCGGTTGATTTTGAAAACCCTAGTTAGGTCAAGCCATAGAAAAAAGTTCCTAAAATGATTAAACATATTATTTGTAATTACTTGCTTTGAAGGGGATATTTTCCTTAATATGTCCTCTAAATGAATGAACGAACATATATTTGGAGCACATGTTGCAAAATACTCTCAAAATATCGAGCCACCATTTATGTTTTACTATGCTTGACCTACATTTTGTTGATTAATTAATGTAATGCAAGGTTTGTGGCATGTGTATTTTGAACTTTAAATTTTTTTAAACAATTCATGCTCTTTATTTCAGTCCCAAGATCAAAGATCAAATTTGAAGGGTAGGGTAATGGGTTTTATTTCATTTTGAAGGGATATGATGTTTTTATCTTTTCAATGTTGAGAAGGGAAAATAAATCATTATTTACATTTGAAAGAATAGCAATATATTAAAATTTCATTTGGTATTAAAGACGATGTAATGGAAATTTCTATCGAGTGAAAAACATTGTCTTTTCCACCCTGTAACTTTTGGTAACCAAGATCCATCTTGGGATAGGCTTGAGTTAGTTTTAATCAACTTCTATTGTGTTAAGACATGAATAATAAAAGCTAACTATAAATAAAGGTTGAATAACCTAAGATTCGATGAGAAAATGAGTCAATAATATCAATCCATAATCCTCTCAATAACATGAGTTGAAGCAACCCTAGGAATTTGTCCATGTACAAAAATTTGCAAAACGAAAAATGACATGAAGAACTCAATTGAAAAACATTTATAAACTATGAAGATTAGCAATTTTCATACATAATGAAATCATCAATGACGACAAGGGTCAGGTATATAGTAACTCTATTTAATTGCCCTCCTTGTATAAACTCGTAATCACAATGAAATAAAATTTTGAAAGTTAGAAAGAACCATTATATGTCCAAGTAAAGAACACCACACTTTTTCCTACATTCAAATCTTAATTCTTATACATTGCAAAAAATCTTCGAAGTGCATATGTTATTGTAAATTGGAATGGAAGTATGAACAATCTTAAAACTAATAATAGTTTTAAAAAATATACATAAATATTTAAAAATTACTCTCTCCTTTATATCAAACTACTACTATCTTATGATGCTTAATTGTGTGCAAATTTTATTACAATTATAAGATAAGTCTCATTGAAGATATGGTAACTTATTTTAGCCACGTTGAAAATAATTTACTCCATATAGTGTTAACAATAATAGATCGAATTGTAAAAACAATAGATATTAGAACATTGATTAAAATATTGTGTCATCACCAACCTACACAACCTAGTGGAAGAGGTTGTCCCAAATTCATTATTGACCAAGTCTCATAAACTACATTCCAATCTACCTCATTCAACACCTAAGGTGATGATAGAGATAAAAACATTAAAGTGTCCAAGGTTTCTAAATAAATTCTATATCTATCATCGTTTTTATATGATTCAACTTAGAGAATCCTCTTTTACAACTAGCAATGATCATTGGAAGAATAAGAACAATTTGACACAATTTAATCAAATTTGAAAAAGGATCGAACCACTCTAGTTCACCTCTACATTGTTCCTATGCTCCAAAACACTTTGCATTTCACCTTCATATTTTTCAATATCATTTATTGGTGAGTCTCCAATATCAATTTTTTCACATAGGAATAACAACCATATTTTTTTTTCATAATTTCTTTCATTCTCTTATTCAAAATAACAAGGGGGGCATTCAATTTTCTCTACATTGAATACATGTAAATCTGTAAACCTGTCATTAAGACAATCAATCAACTTTTGGATAAGACAATCAATCAACTTTTGGATAAATGATTTTCCTAAGTGAATACAATCCTCCATAGTAGATCCAAGTGAATTCAATATAGGTTCAAATCTTAATGAAAGTGCACATGAAGAACTTTATTACCAATAAACTCCAACTTTTCATTTTCCGATTACTTCAAAAAATATGAAACATGTTGAGAACTGGCTTGAAATATATCTCAAAAGAATCTATTATGAAAAAATTCAACGGGCACATCTAATTGCATACCAATGGATGTTATATCAATATGTTTATCTTGAATCCATTGACTCAATTTATTTAATTAATTAAGCACACCAACAATGTAATGCCCCTCAATTTGCATATTTGAATATTTAATTTCTTGCTAGTTTATGTTAAAATTGATATTGTGAAAGATATTAAAAAAAACTTATGTGGAACTATGTCATCATAAATGTTTTCCCTTGGTTATGGAAGTACACAAAGATTAAGGAAGAAAAGGGAGAATGAGAAATGTGCATAAGACACAGTGACTGATACTGGTCAAAGTGAGCAAAAGAGCAGAAAAGATGGAGCGAAGTAAGCCGTTGATCGAGGAGATCGGGGATGACAGATAAGCAATAAAGAAGGATCGTGGACAACTCAGCAAGTAGAGAAATCCACCTTTGGATGTTTTGGACCACCGCGCGAGAAGGAAGGAAATATAGGCTAGCAAAGCCCTGAAAACGTGGGTCAAGTTGACCTAGGGTTTTAGACACCTAGGGTTTTGGTATCTAGGGTTTTGGACACCTAGGTTTCGGCCTGAGGATGTCGGTGAGCTATTGTAATGTATAAATAAAGGTCAAGAGGACCTGGGATGGGTTGTCGTCGTCGTTGCTATTGTTCGATCTAGTTTTTGTTCATTCATTGTTGTTGGTGTGTAATGAGAGATTATTGTTGTGTAAGAGAGAAGTGTTAAGTGTGAGAGTCTTCTAGTATTGTAAGATCTTCAGCTGGGTGCGAAGATCAACCCTGCAAGTTGGTTTGTAGGGAGGGGAGAGAAAGAGAGGAGAAGAGATAAGATCTGCTAGCTAAGAGCGCAAACAAGAACTGTATGCTTCATCTTAATATATTATAAAGCACAGTTTTGTGGACGTAGCCCTAGAGAGAGGGTGAACCACGTATATTTTGTGTTGTGTGTGATTAGTATTCTATCTTTGTCATTGATCTATTGTGATTGAATTAGTAAGTTAGATCTAATAGGTAGATGTGCAGAGTAGATCTAAGCTAATAAGTGATATATGAATGCTATGTTGTTCTTGTATTAGATCCACTTGATATTCCCCTTGGTTACATAGATCTCTGTCCTGCAACCCCTCCATAACTACTTCGAGTGAGACTGCATCTGCTTCACAAGTGTTGTCGAAAGGGCCAGTAGTTAGGGCTTGTTGGTGTGCTCTTGTAGTTGAAACCTAGGTTTGCTCCTGTGCCAACAATAAACATTGATGACGAATATTTTTGTAAATTATTTTTAATTTATTTAATTAACCAGAGACAAATTGATTAGGGAATACAATTACAAAGAGTAAATCATTATTTCATGGGTGGGTGAAAATGATAAACTTACCAGAATGAATTATTGTCCATGGGACAAGTGGAACCCTAGTCTCAAAAGTGTGGGATGTGAGGGAACAAGCTAGCACAAAAGTAGGCCAGAAGATTCTCTAGGGTTAGGGATGAGGAAAACTTGAAAATACCCAAGAAAATATATTAAAAACAAATATTTCAAGAGGTAGGATGTTGGTGAGTACTTGTGAGGGAAAATGAGTTCAATGGTTCAATAAAGAACTAAAATCAAGAGATCTAGAAAAGGTTATATAGTTTTCATCCCCCATGGAATAATGATTTAGGGTCACAGATGACAATGACAAGTAACTTTGGTTGTCTGTGTCTATCGTTGGGAGGATTTGGTTCTCTACTCAGTTTGTTCCCCATTTATTGAAGCATGCTTAGATATGTTCTCTTATTTTATTTATCTTTGTTTTATTAATGATTGACAAGTAATGCAATAGAAAATGGCTACAAAATATATAATAATTGTTTATAACCAAATGTACTTTGTGTTTTATTTGTTATTTAACTGTTTGTAACAAGAAATCTAAACATGCATGTAGAATGTTATTCTTAGTTGCTTGTTTATTATTTATCAGAGCAACAAGAAATACATAGAAAAATCTGTAGAATGTTATCTTCTGTAGAAAATTTATTATTTATACGTTTGAGCAAGAAACAAAAGAATTACATCTAGTTTACCTTTTATTTTCAGATAATTTTGTTTGTCTAGAAGATGAAAACGTTCTTGGTTGAAAACAAGAAGAACCCAGTTTGCACACAACAAAGACATTGTAGTTTTATTTGTGTGATATCCATTTTTGTATTTTGGATTTTATTGAAGTGGTTTAAAAATGGTTTTCTCAAGAAAATATATGAATGCACAATAGATAATTTATATTACTACAACTAAAAAGAATAATGTCCTTGGCCCCAAACCAAACTAGAACCAAACCGATGCATGTAAGACTTATAACCATAAAATCAATTCAATAATGAATATGGTGTAGAGTCAAGTAGTGTAAATGTATAAGAAAAGAAAGACTCGTGTGAAACTGTTTGACCAAGATGTATTAGACTAAAGTAATACTAAGGAATATCATGAATCCCTTTATAATAAGACTGTATTATTATACAAAACTTTATATGAAAAGAACGACTAAACAGAGAAAAACCAAAGGTGTGGAAATAAAATGAACAAGTATCAATTCTCATGAAAACAATGAACTGTGTAAGAAAACAAAAGGACAAATATATAAATAACACATTAAAAAAATTATGTAGGATTTAAGAGCACATTAATCATAGTGTAAATCCAAACTTTATATTATGGAGTTACACCCAGTTCATAAGTCTGTTGAATCCACCCTTAACAAATTATAACCAAATTTTATATCACGATGATATCATCAAAGGGTCAAATGATGAGTTTGTAACATTTCTGAAGGGAAGAATACTTCACTACCTAACCAAAAAAGCTTGACGAAAGATGGGTATGGAGGGATTTTGATCTTGCAACTGATATAATTTAAGGATGGAAAGGGGAGATTGTTGAGGTATGACTCAATAACTATCTTTCCAAGCTTGAATTAATGCCCTTCATGACACTCCCTATCAATGCATCTTGGGGTATTTTGATAGCTTGCAA
>JZKD02S1347601.1:0-11633 GCA_000966675.3 Picea glauca | reverse complement strand
AGAACTAAATAAGAAAAAAGACACTCAAGAACTAGAACAAATGATCACAAAATTGAAGGTTCAAACAGAAGAATATAAAAGAATTGAAGAAGCACTCAAAGAACAGCTAGAAGGAAAGGATAGGATCATTGGAAACCTAGAAGCATAGGTTGTCACACTAAGAAAGGATATTCAAAAGAGAAACATGTAGAATAGCTCAAAAGTTCTGGATGACATTATCAACAGTCAAAAATATTATCTTGACAAGTCCAGACTTGGATACAATCAGACAGAAAAGGGATCAAGCTCCAAAACAACAGAGTAAGAAACAAATCCAAAAAGTTATGCAGAAACAATCAAAGTGGATAAAAATATATACAAGGAATATTACAGGTGTTACACATAAAAAATACTCACTTTGATAGTGTTGCAAGTGTCGTCATTACAAAGGTCGTAAGTGTTGCATTTTGCTCACAAGTGTCGCAAGTGTTAAAGAAAGCATACTACCATGATGCCTATGTCATGCCTATAATGACATGAGAAGGACACTTGAAACACCTCAAACATTTTATTTGGAAGAGGAGAAATGAGTCAGCAGGTTCATGAACCTTTTTCCATCTGAAAACACTCAAAAAACTATGTTTTTGGAGGGGAGTGCTCCCCTATACCTCTTTTGGGAGAGTTTGCGCTCCCCCTTAAACTGTTTGGGAGCATTATAAAGATCCTTTGGCCCTTTTGAGGGAGTGCTATGGATTTTTAGAGCATTGGCGCCCCCCTAAAGCCTACTAGGGAGCGCTACAACACTCTGATGGTCCTTTTGAGGGAGCTCTACCTATTTTGGGCAGTGGTTAAGTTGTTGAGATGAATGGGGGAAGGATATTTTCATTCTTAGAAGGCATTTGGGTTCGAATTCTAAATCAAGCCATGATCTTAGGGTAGATCCTCAACTGAAGGAGGCAAATCCTCAACTTCCCCAAGGATATATCAAGTGGTTAAAGCCTCTCCAAGGCTATATAAGCAAGCTTTCTAATGGTGAAAGAGGACTGGAAAAGGAGAATCACACCAAACTTATGATCTCATAAGTAGTGTTGGAACAAAGATGATTTGGAGACAATAGACCTATGATCTCATAGGGAGCAATCAGTGAAGCTATCACCATTCATATCGTGGATCTTTTGAGCAAAGGGGTAGACAAGGAGGACTTGACGAAACTATTGCAATCCATCTACGACTGTAAGAAATGGTTTGTCCTCATTAATATAATTTGCTTGGCCTCTTTCTTTCTAATTCACATTAAATCTCACATGAATTTTTCTCTGTAGTAGATAGACCTATTTTGGACTAATCTTGATAGAGTAGGAAGTGGTCGTACTTTGTTTGTCTACAGGGATTATCGAAGAGCGAAAGATTGGAGCTCAACTCAGAGTGTGCATGGACCAACACCAATAAAAGATACTTCTTTTCTTCTTCCTCCTCACACACTAGTCCACCTAGATCTAAAAGGAATTCAGTGACCATGATAAGCACTTTCTGTCTTAGAGTTAAGAGTCTAGCTCTTTGAGGAGATCTACTTGTCTGCAGGGAGATTTTCCTTCAACAGAAACTGGCGACTCCACTGGGGAAATTCGAATCAATCTTTTAGTTTTGTTTTTTCCTCATAGACATTGCTTTACACTCTGATTGTTTTCAGACCTTGTTCACCCATTCATATCTTATTTCACTTGCTGATTGACTCTTTACCCCATCACACTCAGCTTCCCTGTGAAAATTTGACTGAATTTTGGGTTTTTTGGACTTTTTTCTGAGTTTTAGGACTCCAGTGCTCCCCTGCCTTGTTAGAAGAGCACCAACACTCCCTTAATCTATTGTACAGAGCTTTATAATGCTCTAGTGGCCCTTATACTAGAGTGCCAGCCCTTTTTTCCTAAAATCTCTTCAAAAATTGCAATTTTTGAAGGTCCAAACCCTGTTTTCTCACTTGTTGGGCTGCTTTGTGATTCAATGATTCTTCCTTTGACCTTTGGCATGATTCCTCATGAGAATTAAACACCTTATTATTCATATTGTATTCCCTTCTTCATTCTTTTTGAGTTTTTGCTGTTGAGAACTTGAAATCGATCTGCTGCTTTTTCCCTCTCCTATTCAACTGAGTGGAAACTCTGGTGAAGGACATCTGAAGTTTGTGACTCTTCTCACTTGGTTTTTTGAAGGTCATTGTTCTTTGAACACTTCATTTTTTGTGTGAATTGTTTGGTTTTTGAATTTTTATTTCTATTCTCTGTTTGCTTCTTGCTTCAATCACAGCAAGAGGGTGTTTGTTGTGTATGCGAAATATGATCATGCTTGTCTGAATCTCCTTGATCTGAAAAGGTAGTTGATAGGAGAAGTCTTTCGCATTGAATTAGTTATCATTCGCATACAAACGAAAAAGTTACATTTTAGTGCTTGATTTGCATATTAGAAGGCATTTTTCGAAAATGTTTTAGCGTTGCATTGGATTCGATTGAGAACCAATTGATAGAGGATTTTTCATATTAATGTTTGAAAGTGAAAATGATTCCTTCTCTTTCCCTTAAATAGGTGTTCATTGAAAAGAAATGACTGCTTATCATCTTTCATGCATTTTTTTGGGCATTGAGTCATCATTCCATTAGTTTCACTTCTGTGTACCCTTTGAGTAAAGAATAGCTATAAAATGAACGCTAATTAAAAATTATCTAGAACATTTTTGTTTTAGGATCTTCCACCAATAGTAGACTAGG
This sequence comes from Picea glauca, assembly GCA_000966675.3. Classification (NCBI taxonomy): domain Eukaryota; kingdom Viridiplantae; phylum Streptophyta; class Pinopsida; order Pinales; family Pinaceae; genus Picea; species Picea glauca. The sequence continues at coordinate 8,892 of JZKD02S1347601.1, read as the reverse complement.
GTTAGCACTTTGGATTGGGCTGTAAGCATAACTCTCCAAAGTTTCCAAAACAAACATTAGCATCCTGAGCTAGGTAGAGTCAAATCCAATTGTCGTATAAGTCTACCTGGGATCCCCCTCTCACACAGGGGTTATGCACGAGGTCGCACTTGGAAAAGCTACGGATATTATCCCTCCGTGGTTTGACTGATTGTAGTAGTCAAATTGTATTATGGGGATCACTTAAAGGTATACCCACAATGTTGAGTGGAAGCCTTTCAAGTTGATTTCGGGCTAGATACCCTGCCCGTACGTTCGGACTGGACTGTCGACTGTACCCTCCCAGGGGCTGAATGCAAATTGGTAACCTTAGTGGCCATAATATTTAGTGTCTTAAACAAGGTGACAGTGAAGGGAAGTCTCGTTGTACCTGGAACAGACATTGGTCAAACTCACTCGGGATCCTTCAAGGGTAAATCCACAATTACTGCATGGAAGCTTGCACCAAGGCATAAGTCCGTTAAGCAGGTCACCATTGTAACTGTTTCACCATATCCCATTCCCTTCTCGACTTGATCACACGACGTTGGATTTCATCACCAACTAGTTCAGTCATCAAGAGAAGTTTTGTCTTCTTGGTTGATTCCTAGATTTCTTAGCGCATGTTGTTTCTTTTTGTTAGTTGGCCCTAGATTTTCAGCATGATCTGTTATTCTCCACAATTGAGCCCATAGATGATAAAGGTCTTCGTCGATCACGTAGGATGAAAGGGTTACCTCCGGAAGTCTATCAACCCTTACCTTCTAACCCCCCAGAAGACAACTACCATAGAGAGGTAGAAAATCCATCTGACGCTGGAAGTGTTATTTCTCCCCCGTTAGATAACCCAGAAGATGCTTTGGGCACGGTTGAAAATCCCACCACACTTGTGTCGATAACTCTTTTCGAACCACTTTTGGTTCGTTTAGACTCCCTTGGGAACGTCATAGATGAAGAAGTCCCATGATTACTGGAGAGGATCTTTACCGAAACATATATGGGATCCACAGAACCACTCTTTGGTGACGAGTATAGGACTCCTGTTCATCCTAGCACCGCAGTAGCAACCAATTCCACACATGCTCATTCTTTATGGAGGAATTCATCGGGATGAGATCTCTATGAACATTTTGAATCTATTCGACAACCCTTTCCTCCTCATGACCCTCCAAGTGAACCAGGACCATCTGGTCAAACCACGAATCACCCAGTTGATCAGGTTATTCACCCTACTGCTACACCAACACGAGTCCATCCTAATGTTGGACTCATCACCTCTACTCATCCCCAAAGCACTTCAATCTCTACCTCTATTTCTACAAGTTTTTACTCTACAGCGCCGCATGTTCCACACGATCCTGCCGGGACATCTTCTCACCTGAGAATGCAGACCCCTACTGGACAAACACAATCGGTTGGAGGGAAACCACCATCCAACATACCTTTCCCTTCTGGAGGACTACCTTTCCATGGCAGGCCTGCCCCTCCCAGGGGACAACCCCCTGTTCATGCTCCTCCTAGAGGGAAACCTCTATTTGCCAGTCAAACCTCGGTCATACATCCACCACTGGCAGGGGGGCAACCCTCATTTGCTGGAAACCATTCACAATCCTGGTGAGTATCTTCAGGAGGCACTTTTACTCAACCCCACATTGGGGGGCACTTGTATAATAACCCACTAGGAGGAGTATCCAATCATGTCCCTTCCGGAACATCTTACGGGCAATCTTATCCGGGCGGTATCCAAAACACCACCTGGAGTTCTCCNCTGATTGACTCTTTACCCCATCACACTCAGCTTCCCTGTGAAAATTTGACTGAATTTTGGGTTTTTTGGACTTTTTTCTGAGTTTTAGGACTCCAGTGCTCCCCTGCCTTGTTAGAAGAGCACCAACACTCCCTTAATCTATTGTACAGAGCTTTATAATGCTCTAGTGGCCCTTATACTAGAGTGCCAGCCCTTTTTTCCTAAAATCTCTTCAAAAATTGCAATTTTTGAAGGTCCAAACCCTGTTTTCTCACTTGTTGGGCTGCTTTGTGATTCAATGATTCTTCCTTTGACCTTTGGCATGATTCCTCATGAGAATTAAACACCTTATTATTCATATTGTATTCCCTTCTTCATTCTTTTTGAGTTTTTGCTGTTGAGAACTTGAAATCGATCTGCTGCTTTTTCCCTCTCCTATTCAACTGAGTGGAAACTCTGGTGAAGGACATCTGAAGTTTGTGACTCTTCTCACTTGGTTTTTTGAAGGTCATTGTTCTTTGAACACTTCATTTTTTGTGTGAATTGTTTGGTTTTTGAATTTTTATTTCTATTCTCTGTTTGCTTCTTGCTTCAATCACAGCAAGAGGGTGTTTGTTGTGTATGCGAAATATGATCATGCTTGTCTGAATCTCCTTGATCTGAAAAGGTAGTTGATAGGAGAAGTCTTTCGCATTGAATTAGTTATCATTCGCATACAAACGAAAAAGTTACATTTTAGTGCTTGATTTGCATATTAGAAGGCATTTTTCGAAAATGTTTTAGCGTTGCATTGGATTCGATTGAGAACCAATTGATAGAGGATTTTTCATATTAATGTTTGAAAGTGAAAATGATTCCTTCTCTTTCCCTTAAATAGGTGTTCATTGAAAAGAAATGACTGCTTATCATCTTTCATGCATTTTTTTGGGCATTGAGTCATCATTCCATTAGTTTCACTTCTGTGTACCCTTTGAGTAAAGAATAGCTATAAAATGAACGCTAATTAAAAATTATCTAGAACATTTTTGTTTTAGGATCTTCCACCAATAGTAGACTAGGGTTAGCACTTTGGATTGGGCTGTAAGCATAACTCTCCAAAGTTTCCAAAACAAACATTAGCATCCTGAGCTAGGTAGAGTCAAATCCAATTGTTGTATAAGTCTACCTGGGATCCCCCTCTCACACAGGGGTTATGCACGAGGTCACACTCGACAAAGCTACGGATATTATCCCTCCGTGGTTTGACTGATTGTAGTAGTCAGATTGTATTATGGGGATCACTTAAAGGTATACCCACAATGTTGAGTGGAAGCCTTTCAAGTTGATTTTGGGCTAGATACCCTGCATGTACGTTCGGACTGGACTGTCGATTGTACCCGCCCAGGGGTTGAATGCAAATTGGTAACCTTAGTGGCCATAATATTTAGGGTCTTAAACAAGGTGACAGTGAAGGGAAGTCTCATTGTACCTGGAACAGACATTGGTCAAACTCACTTGGGCTCCTTCAAGGGTAAATCCACAATTACTGCATGGAAGCTTGCACCAAGGCATAAGTCCATTAAGCAGGTCACCATTGTAAATGTTTCACCATATCCCATCCCCTTCTCGACTTGATCACACGACGTTGGATTTCATCACCAACTAGTTCGGTCATCGAGAGAAGTTTTGTCTGCTTGGTTGATTCCTAGATTTCTTAGCGCATGCTGTTTCTTTTTGTTAGTTGGCCCTAGATTTTCAGCGTGATCTGTTATTCTCCACAATTGAGCCCGTAGATGATAAAGGTCTTCGTCCATCACGTAGGATGCAAGGGTTACCTCCGGAAGGCTATCAACCCTTACCTTCTAACCCCTCAGAAGACAACTACCATAGAGAGGTAGAAAATCCATCTGACACTGGAAGTGTTATTTCTCCCCCGTTAGATAACCCAGAAGACGCTTTGGGCACGGTTGAAAATCCCACCACACTTGTGTCGATAACTCTTATCGAACCACTTTTGGTTCGTTTAGACTCCCTTGGGAACGTCATAGATGAAGAAGTCCCATGATTACTGGAGAGGATCTTTACCGAAACATATATGGGATCCACAGAACCACTCTTTGGTGATGAGTATAGGACTCCTGTTCGTCCTAGCACCGCAGTAGCAACCAATTTCACACATGCTCGTTCTGTATGGAGGACTTCATCGGGATGCGATCTCTATGAACATTTTGAATCTATTCAACAACCCTTTCCTCCTCATGACCCTCCAAGTGAAGCAGGACCATCCGGTCAAACCACGAATCACCCAGTTGATCAGGTTATTCACCCTACTGCTACACCAACACAAGTCCATCCTATTGTTGGACTCATCACCTCTACTCATCCCCAAAGCACTTCAATCTCTACCTCTATTTCTACAAGTTTTTACTCTACGACGCCGCATGTTCCACACGATCCTGCCGGGACATCTTCTCACCTAAGAATGCAGACCCCTACTGGAAAAACACAATCGGATGGAGGGAAAACACCATCCAACATACCTTTCCCTCCTGGAGGACTACCTTTCCATGGCAGGCCTGCCCCTCCCAGGGGACAACCCCCTGTTCATGCTCCTCCTAGAGGGCAACCTCCATTTTCCAGTCAAACCTCGGTCATACATCCACCACTGGCAGGGGGGCAACCCTCATTTGTTGGAAACCCTTCACAATCCTGGTGAGTATCTTCAGGAGGCACTTTTACTCAACCCCACATTGGGGGGCACTTGTATAATAACCCACTAGGAGGAGTATCCAATCCTGTCCCTTCCGGAACATCTTACGAGCAATCTTATCAGGGCGGTATCCAAAACACCACCTGGAGTTCTCCGGGACCACAATATTATCCTTCTTATGGGCCTCATGTGTATTCGCCTCTGGGATTTACTCCTTACCATTCTCAAGGAAAAAATGTTTATCCTCTTCATGGGAAAATAAATCACCTGGCCTATAATGTTCAGAGCCCACCGGGTTATGCCCATGTTTCTCATGCACCATCAAATCCTACTTATCCTGGCCAGCGACAACAGTATACAGGAGGACCTACTAGTTACAACTATCCACCTAACCCAGTCTATGGTCCTACAAGTGTTTCTATGCCACACCAGTATCATTCGCACATTAACCGACAACTACCTTTCCTCGCGACTCTGGATCTCCCGGACTTGTCTCGGTTAACTAATGATCCTATTTCTCATTCACCAGTTTGGCCAGTCATTCCAGCTAAGCTTCCTTCTGATATTCCAAAATTTGATGGAAACCCTGGCGAAGATCCGAACAACCATGTGATGACTTTCCATTTGTGGTGTTCATTAAACTCCCTCATGGATGATTCTATACGTTTGCATCTTTCTAGTGAACGCTTACTGGTTCTGCAACAAAGTGTTATATTGAACTACCGCATGCTTCTTTTCACGATTTCAATTCCCTTGCCATGTCTTTCCTCACACACTTCCAACTACCCATTCGATACGAGACGGGTACCGAACTATTGACCTCCCTTCGTCAGACAACCTCCGTACATATCTCTGATCATATCCATGAATGGAGACGATGACGAAGGTTAATCAAAGCGGTCATTCCTGACCAATTATTAGCAGAATGGTTCACTAAATCCCTGTTACCCCAGATCGCTCGTGATGTTGCCATGGGTGGTGTAGTCACAGAGGAACAAGCCATTTCTCGGGCTCAATACTTAGACTTGGTTTATTCTCAGTCTGGTAGTTTGTATGATTTTCTTCCGAATGCTGCTAGAGCTAATACCGATCCTTCTAAGCCATCATCCTCATCTCATGCGGATGGTGTTATCGGTTTTGTCGAAACTCAATCTCCTTCCAAATAAACTACACCCTCCTCTACCTCCCCCCAAACTCAGATCTCTGAGGTGAATGCAGTTCAATCTGCCACTTCACAACAATCCGGAGGTAAGAAGAAGACAAAGAATAAATCAAAAAATAATAATGAACAACCAAAGAATCAAACACTTGCTACCGAAAAGCAACCACAATGGAAACTGAAATTCCCGTGTATCATTTGTGGTGACAATCACTACACTTGATATTGTCCACTTCGCAATGAAGTGGCCAAAATGTTCCAAGGGAAGTCACAACCCACTGTGCTTACTCAACCTTTTTCACAGCAGCAATCCATGGTTGCTCAAACCCCCTCTCTTGGGGGCAGTTCTAGTGATCCTAATGATGAGGCTGCATCGAGTGCACATATTTATATGTTTAATGGGATTAATTTGACCACTCACTCTAAGACCTATGACACGCCAGGTAACCCTGATAAAGGAAAAGACACTAACAGTGCCGACACTTTACCGGATCCATCATCATCCTCTATTAGTCTTCCATCGGTTAATCCTCCATCTGGACCACTTCAGCTTGACAAAACCACGTTCGACTCTATCTTACACCCTCCTAAGAGCACTATCCGCAAAGCTGCCTTTAATCCTAGTTCATGTGCTTCCCAGAACTACAACATTGTTGAAGATTTGGCTCAAGCACCGTGTGCTATGTCTACGTTAGAATTTCTACAACACTGCCCCAGTCAACGTAGAACTCTCTTGACCGCTCTTGGCGTTGTTGATCCTGAGTCGTCCAATCAGATCATGTTTAACTTGGATAATTATGCGTCTCGAATCTCCCACCAACTTGATTTCCAAGTTGATGTTGTTGTTCACAATCAACAAATCCATCGAACTATTCTAGATGAGGGAGCCTCAACTTGTGTCATGCCTTTAGCATGTTGAAAAGGTTTAAAATCACCAGCACTCAACAAATCCCCAATGATGCTACGCGCCTTCGATGGGTGAGGTTTTCATCCCCATGGGATTTTACAGTCCCTACCCATCCAATTGGGTGGAAAAATTGTTACTGTTGATGTTGAGGTGGTCGATGCTCCCCTTGATTACAACTTGTTACTTGGAAGAAGTTGGTTTTATGATATGACTGTCATTGCCTAGTCAGTTTTCCGATGTGTCCAATTTCCTCATCAGGGCAAAATTGTCACTGTTGATCAGTTGGATTTCTGCACGACCGATGCTCGTGCTCCTTCTACCAACAATATTCCTTTCTTGGGAGACCACAAGATCACGTATGAAAGCGTTGGTGTTGTCTTACTGAAAGATTCTAGCCTCATGGGTACCTTCCTTACACCACTTCCATCGACTACACATCACATTGTCACCATCGATATGATTTCGACCGCAGCTTATCAATCTTTGGAATCATCTAACCCTTGGATTGTACCTTGTCCTTTGGAATTCGATCCACTAAGTGACACCGTGCCATTTGGTCCAGTCGAAACATCATACGTTTCTATCCCATCTGCTTCTCCCTCGTCATATGCCCAACATCTATTGGCATTTGATAGTTCTTCAATGCAATCACAGTTGAGTTCTTTGTCGTCTGCAATCGACTACATTTCCCCAACTTTTCCTTCGGATGCATCTATTCCAGAAATGTTTCGCATTGCCAAGTTACCTTGGATAATAACCATCACCGATCCTCTTTTCTTCCCCCTCGTGAAGAAATTCAGGCAGATATACCGTCTATCTCCCCTCATCGTGTTGATCTTTCATCATCTCCCATGCTTTCAACTTCCGACGATTTGGATCCAGTAGTGGACATGGTGATTTCTTTGGTAGGATTATTGGAGCCTGATCTCCTTACTCTTGTCACAACCCTCGACATGTGTTCCTTCTCGAGTGATTCTCTTCCATCCAGCGAAGATCTCCTGAAGGCCATGACCATGTTTTATCCATTGACATGGTACCCTTCCATAACATCATCCTCTTGGAAGCCATGATCCGGATGAAACCACGAGCATAGTTTCTCTTCTCTGTGGAAAGCTCGTTAAAAAATGAAACAGAGGTCCTGAGCATAGTTCTTTTCCTATGTCAAGCTCGTTAAAAAATGAAACAGTCACCTTTCTTGAACCTTCTTTTCATCCACCCTTCTCCTTTTTCTCATCTACTAGAGAAATTGGTGACAACCTTAGAGCCGGTGAATGAATTGAAGCTTGGAGGGCATGTCTCCAGCCTTTGATGATCATTCTGGAGTTAAGCCACTAGCTTTCATGTTGGGGGCATACCGATCTTATTCTTTGTTCTTTCTCGTGCTCGTAAATACATGAGAATGCATCCGGGTAGACTCTTATCTCTTTTTCAGACCTGTATGGATACACAAAAAAGGAACCCCCTGGAGTCTTCTTTAAGCTCTTTTCAGACTCTCTAAACATGAAAATATTGTCGAGCGACGTTGTTCTCTTCATGCTCGTTAAAGTATTTGAATAAAACGCCTGTTGAGCGATAGTTTATCTCTTTTTCGGTCTCGTCAGACTACTTTACAAAAAAAGAAATGAGAGAGTTCTCTTTTAAGTGTTTTTACAGACTCTATAATCATGAAAAACCTTCAAGTTTTTTGTCTTTGGACTCGCTAAAACAAAACATCGACAGGCCCATATGGGATCGAACCCTTACTTCTTATTGTTCGTTAAACAAAGGAAGAGGAACTTACCGAAGGTGAGTTATATCGAGCATGTGTTACCCTCCTCGAGCTCATTAAATTAAAAAGAGGTACTCGTCTATCTGGATGGGGGAAAATTTGAAAGAAGCAAGCCAAGCAGTTTCTTGAGAACATTACCAAGTAACTCTTAGAGTCGCCTTTGAACACGACACTTTGTCTTTTGCACATCTTAATCCGCTAAACCTCTGCACTGAGCCAATCCTTTGAGTTTCTTTCACTCCTCTGGGTCACCTGACGTAAGTCACATCATCCACTGCATCATCAAGTTTTGGTCCATGTCATGTTTCTGCTGTTGTGCCTCAGTGTTCAAGGGAAGTATCCGCCTCGAGAGTCAGTCGTCACAAATATCTTGTCTCAATACCCATGTCATTCCATGTTCATTTGATCTACCAATTACATCTCTATGTTTGTTTCGTGTCGTTGATGGGGGATACATCAAGGCCCTCCTTCAGCGAGCCTATTCCTATTGACTTCAACACATTATCCAGGAACTAGACTTAGAAACCAGTTAGTACTTTGGGACCTGCATGCCTCAATGGTAGGCCTCCTCACATTCGACAATGGGTTTACATCATTGACCTCT
>JZKD02S1347590.1:0-11633 GCA_000966675.3 Picea glauca | reverse complement strand
TTTCTTGAGCTTGTTTAATTCAATTGAACCATGAGTGACATAACTTAGAATATCTCCTGGGTCAACTAATATGGAAATGTGGTTATCATGAATTTTACCTTCAACCTCCACGATAGTGGATTCATGATCATCTTGCCCGCCATCCATAGCTACATTATTTTTGTGCACGCTTCTACCCATATCTCCTACTATTGAAGCTTCTTCCAGGTTATGAACTGAAGTTATTATCGTGGAAATTAAGCATGGGCAATTTCTCCTCAAGTGAGGTTATCCACACTCCCAACACTTCACTGGTTCTTTGGGGTTGTTCCCAACTTTCTTGAATCTCAGGTTAACTGGCCTACCTCCCCCTTGAGTGCTCTGGGTGTTTGAATGATAGTCCTTCTTTTTGAAACTTTTTTCCATATTACAGAAAGGGGTTGGTTGGAACCCTTTGTTTTGTTGATTCATTATGTCCTATTTCTTGTCCTTCCATGCCTTAGGAATTTCAGACCTTTGTTTGTACTGTTCATAACACATCCAAGCCTTTCTAAACACTTCATTTAAATTCTTAGGCTTGCAAATTCAATTCTATCTTTTTATGAATGTGGTATACATATTAAGAAGCATTGTATCCTTACTTTGTCTTCCTTTATGTATGGTACAAATCTCAATAGTTCTAGAAATTTATTTATCAGATCATCCATGGTCATTTGTCCAAGTCTTAGCTAGTAGAATTCTTTAGTTTTTCTTTCGTAACATCTTTCTGACAAATATTTCTTCTTGAAATATTTCTTAAAATATGACAATTCCTTTTTTTTCTCTTTCAATCCCTTAGCGAATTTCAGGTCTTGCCACCAGATACTTTATTTTCCCTTCAAGTTGTAAATGGCCATTTTGACTTTCATATTACTAGAGTAATTGTAAATCTAGAAGTATTTATTTATATCTAGTAGCCATGCTTCAACCTCTTCACCTATCCTTGATTCTCCATCAAAGGTGGACGATTTTATTTTCTTGAATTCATCTTCCAGGTGATCTACTTGTTTTCTTTTTCTTCCTGTAGTTGTTTTGTTTCCTGTCATGTGTGTGTCTTCAGAAGAACTGTTCTCATTTTTTGTTTCATGACCATAGTTTTTAGAGGACCTTTTGATAACTTATTCCTCTTTGTCATTGTTCTTTGGACTCCTCTTGGTTACTATACTACATAGCAATATTTCATTTATTTCTAACTAGTCTTCCTTGCCTTTTTCAGCTTTCCATTATGTGCTTTAAACACTTGTAATTCCATGATGAGGTTCTTCACTCTTTCCAAAACTTGGGTGGCTGAAATTCCTTCATTATTATGCTTTGGTTCTTTAGGAAATACTTGATTAGGATTCTCTTTAGGTCTAATTTCTTCTTCATTCAATGCTGAGATTATCACAACATACCAACAATTTTTTTGTTTGTAACAGTAAATATATTTGTTAGTTTTTCTTCACTAGAAATAAAAAAATTAAAATTATTTTGGCCTTGCCCTGAGTTCCAAGTGTTGTAACCTTAAGATCTGATGCCATATGTAATGTACCCCAATTTACCCATATAAAAAAAAAAGAATTGTTAGGGGACATTAAAGTTCCTTGACCCTCTAACATTTGATTGTGACACAGAGATAATCCATTAAACATATATGTATTCCTTTATTACATGGATAGTAGATTTATCGTCGTTAATGGATTATAATCATACACTTATTTGTATTAAATAAAATTGTGACCAAGGCTATCATATCCCTTATAATAACCATGATGTCTATGTCGAGTCATGATATCCATAATACAACATGTAATAGACTATAGACTATAGACTATCATATAGTCTATCCATAACATTAACACTAACCATAATGATATACATTGTTTACCATATAGACTATCGTGTGGATATCATAACACTCACACTATCCATATATATATATATATATATATATTGTTTACAATATAAAATATCATATGGATACCATAACATTAACATTATCCATAACAACGTATGACTTTAATATAGTGTAACAAACATATCTCTATACACAACATATTGTTTTTTTCTAGCGTCGTGAACATAAACCTATTCCTAACATTGGTAATCCTTGCCCGACTATTAACACAGTTTTTGTGCACTAGCCTTTTTATTCATCCCTCAATTGCATGTGAGCATGGGCTATGACCCAGTGCTATCAAATAGGTGCTTATCTATAGCCTTGAAAGATTCAGGGCTCCAAAACTCCGTCTTCAGAAGCTCTTTCTACTTCGTGCCTTATTTCTTTCGAACATAGAATTGGATAACTTCATGAAGTGGGGTGGATCAATGGTCCACAGCTTCCTCAACAACCAATGGTTGGGACTTATTACAGAANACAATCCTGAGTGCTTCCAGCATTGTCTTACAGTCCTCCTAACTGTTTTCCTTGACTGTTACCTACCTACAAACAATCATCATAGAGTTCCAGCACTATGTCTCCTTCTGCCTGTCCCTGCAAGTTGCCTCTGATACCAAACTAATGTGTACCAGAGTTTTTCCTTCCCTCACTCTCTTTGCCTGAAATATACAAACAAAGTCAAGCTCTGATACCAATTTGATCCCAGCACCCCCTTCCTCGGCATGGTTTGCACGACCTCCCAGTATGAGGATCGTTCACAAACATCCACTGAGCCCAAGTGGCTCTTTCAGATCCCTATCAGAACCTCTCATCTCGATCCATAGGTCCTTCCCTTTTTTTTTCCCACGACCCCTACACACGACCGTTCCCTTTTCCACGACGGGAATTTTATTTCAAGTTTCAGGACTTCCTGTTTCCTGATGTCAAGAATCCTTGACCCTTTGTCCTCCCGATCTCCGAAATGTCAATTTACTCAAAATACCGAAACAATTTGTTTCCCATCTTTCCCCTCCTTTTGTGATTTTGGGTTTTCCAACACTGAAATGCTTGGCTTTTCCAACACCGAAATGCTTGGCTCTCTTGGTCTTCAAGATTTCCGAAATACCAAAGTGACAATACAACCCTTTTTTCTCCTGGCCGAGATCAATGGTTGTGATCCACTCCCAGATCAACGGCCCTAATATTTTCACGATTTTCCCACCTAAGAGCCTGGATCTCTCATCCTCAAGATTTTTTAAATCCCGATATCTGGTATGCCGAAATCTTGGCCTTCGCCCTCGCCACCTGGCAATGCTCTTCTGAATGTTTTCGAGACTTGGTGTTTTGGAATTTCACGATTCTCGTTGCGCTAAGCATTTGCTGACCTCTGATACTTCCTGTACCTAAAGTACCGAAGTACCCTCCTGCTGCCATGTCTCCTCTCCCTAGATGCTTCCAATCCTCTTTCAGATTTCGGTACTCCACGATCCCTGTGGCACAATTCCTCTATCTTCTCGAATCCCCGATATTTGAAAACCCATTTGTCTCCCCGATATCTGCCACATGTCCTCCTATGAAGGGATGGTCTAGATTTTTTTGGGACATCGGAAGTTGAGAAGTCAAAAGACTCTCCTTGATCTGCCTTCCGATGTCCGAATCCCCGATATGAAAGGATCTCACGACACGTGTCCTCCTCAGATGGATGGATAAGATATCTTCTCACTTATTTCAGGACTTTCACTGTGAAATGCCCCAATCTCTCGTCATCGAGACCTCCAAAATCCCAAACATTGAAATCTCAATATCCACATCTGTTTGGGACTTTTCGAGTTCTCTGTTCTGTGCTTGAGGATTAAACCCCATGCTTCTTCATATGGATCCAATGGGTATCATATATCCCAATGAGATCAGACATCTCAGATCTATTCTTGTTATGCACTCTCCTATTGCTCCCTAGACATGGAAATTCAACAATCCAGATCTCCTTCTCGGCCTAATCCGATGGTAGTTGTACTCCCCCAGTTGAGCATGTGCTTTCTTCCAATCCTTGGAATATTTTCCAAAATATAAAGGCATCGACCTTTTCTTCTTTCCTCTGTGTATTCGAAGACGTTGTTCCTCCTGGGCTTCTCTCCTTGAATCCCCAAAGGATTCTTCAACTTTTGCACTCCTTGCAATGTCTTTGCATGCACGAAGGTGCTATCTCTTCTGATCTTTTCCTGTAGCTTCAACCTCTAAGGAATCAATCCTTATTCCTTCTCCTTTAGGTGGAGAATCTGATGCCCTCCTAACACTCTCTTTCTCAAGCAAACTTATTGCTAAGTCTGTAGGGTGTTCAACAACCCTGTGAAGATCCCTCCTTGGACTCTTCTTCTATTCCAGAACTTAAAAGAGTTCCTCTGTGCACTCTATGCACCTACACAATTCCCTCTTGGCAGAGTGTCCAGAATCCTCAATGATTTTTTTTCTCTATGAACTCATAGAAGAGTTCCTCCTCCGCACTATGTGTCTGTGCTCAATTCCCTCCTCACAGAGCTCTATAAAATCCTCCTGGTATGAAGCCTCAAAGATCTCCAACCTGAAATCAAACAACTCTTGCAAATGCATACCTATCCATACATCTACAACATATAATGAACACACAAAGACATTCACACAACACAGAGAATATACAGGAAAAACTGCTCTGGTTTCTATTAATAAAAATGCCTCTCTTTACAAGGTGTTCCTGAGCTCAAACTTTGACAGTGTCTCGGCTTCTTCTCTCTATGCTCTCCTCCCTATTCCTCTCTAAGACTCTAATACTGTCTCCTAACAAGACCAAAAATATCTTTTACATGAGGGGCTCTTCGAGCTCTTCCCTCCAAAGCTACCTACCCTATTCAATTTACATTAACTCTACATTAAATGGGTTTTCTAGTCCAGATTGGATCTAGATTGCATCCTTACAACCATTAAAGGCTACCTACATCTAAATCCTATGTATAGGCATGGGATTTTGGCTCTAACAATGTTACAAACATTAAATGTCCTCGATTCAAATTAAAAATTTGAATATGAGAGGGTTTGCCTCTCTTCCTCATTGAATGCATGCGCTGATGTGGCTAGCTGGTTGGCACATGAATGGCATGGAGAGATGCTCTTGCATCACTGGGTCCCACAGTCTCCATGCTTGAACTAATAAATACTGAAAATGTCAGATCAACTTTAGTATTTTTCAAATTGCAAGGACATGGCTTAACGGTTCTGGAGTAACTCGCCAATCATTCTCCAATTTTCCCCACACTGACATGTACCCCTTCTGGGAAAACATTAGTTTGGATTGTGAGATCACCCTGTAGAATTATTTTTCACACAACTTTGATCTCTGTAATGCCTTCCAGTCATCAATCTTGATAGATCTTGATCAAAGTTAATTTAGCCTTGATATAGATAACTTCTTCGCCAAATTTAACTACCTTGTACTACCACCCGAAGCACCATGTGGCAAGACAAATGAAGCCGACATGCGGCCCAATCAGGCAAGTGAAAAATGTCACATTTTAACTACATTTCTATCTTACAAAGGTTCTTAACTCACTGACATGGGGAAAACGTCCCATGTGTCCATGTCATCCCTAGTGAAATCAATAGGTCATGTCACTTTGGGACTTTGGGATTCGAGAGATTTCACCTTAGGACACACCGTTTCTCCCGAACTCCAAACTCTCAAACTATCTTACCTTTCGCTCTTGGATTAACCCTAAGGTTTTGATTCGTCCTTGGTAAAATCCAATGGTAACCACTCCACCCATGGATCTATGATGTAGATCCTTTTTGGAAATTCAGAACTTCAGGCTTCAACCCTTTCTTCTCTATCACACATAAACTTCACTGTAGTCACGAAGTCCGAAGTACTTAGGGGTTAATCCTCATTTTTATTCCTTTGCAGGTTATGTAAGTTGGTGTAATCAGATGAAGGAAGCATCTTACCTCAAAAGTTATTCGATTTACATGTCCTTCCTTGACCAATCTATGCGCGCATTGACTTTGGTTACATACAAAATTCTACGTATACATTATTAGAGCTCTATTTACAATAAGAGGTTATGGAGTTTTTGGTCTATGGTACTCCAACTGTAATATTTTGAACAATATTCATTTGAATGCAATGGTTTCTTTTTCAAGATACTTTGAATTCATCACTATATTTTGGTGGTAATGAAGAATGTATTCAAACTGTTATTTTTTCTATCTATTCTCTATGGTATTTGTGTATGTACACATTTAAATGACAATTCAATATATATATAATCCAATGGTTATTAGGAAGATAACAAATAGTTGTACCATTTATTTATGTATGAGCACACACACACACACACACACACACACACACACACATTTAAATATATATGTACCACCATCACATTTCAAGTAAACAATATATTTAGTATCATTTAACTATAATAATACATCATATTCCTAACAAATAATAATCATAAACATAATATTGACAAGGAATGCAAGACAAGATACATATCTGAAACCTGATGCTGGAATACAAATGGAACAACCACGTTCCACCCAACCATAGAACAAAACAACCAAGTTCACTTGTCCTACTCACCCCCTAGCCTGACCATGATTCCATAAGGGAAAATTGAATCATCCTCCTTAACTATAGTCACCATCCACAAATCATAAATTCCTTTGCCTCACACTAACACTACTCATAACAACAAATAGTTTCCTTTCCCCAACATCCACAGATCATAAATTCCTTTGCCTCACACTAGCAATGATCATAAAAGAAAATAGTTTCCTTTCCCCAACCTCGACAGATCAAAAATTCCTTTGCCTCACACTAACAGTGCTCATAACAAAAAATAGTTTATTTTCCCCAACATACTAAGCAGAGTCCTGCCTCCTCCATATGTTGTTTTTATATGCAACCTTGTGCCTAGGTATTTGCTACCCTCCTTGGGAAATTCACAACTTTACAAATCCCTGATTTTTAGGGGTTTCTAGTGGTCAAATTCCACATTTTCCACTTGTAAAAATCATCCTTGAGGTAACTCAAACTTGTTCCCCACTTATGGAGTCATGGTCAGCTATTTTTAACTTGGTTGTTCCATTTGTCTTCCAACATTTAATTTATTAAAATTTTGTCCTTCACATGTGTCAAAATAAAAGAGGTTAGTTGGGCAAGTCAAATCTTTTCCCAACAATCATCAAATAATTAATTACACTGATAAAAATTCCAAATTCGGATTTTCCAAATCCAAATTTTCCAAAAACATAAATTTATTTCAAAGTTCACTTAAAATCTAATATTCTAAAATTTGAGGATATTAGAGGACACCTCAACATAATGGAGTTCTTTAAAGAAAGAATGGGGCAATACAAGAAATGGCTCGAACAATGCTAATGGATTCCAAATTGGACAAATATCTTTTGGACACAGGCAATGCATACAATGGTTCACATTCAGAACAGAGTAATGATCAGAAACAATAGTGACAAAACTCCCTATGATCAATGGAAAGTAAATTCCACATCAAAAGAGAAGATGGAAGAATGTGAAATTTTGACTCTCGTGTGGAGAAATGAGTACTTGTTTGTTACTCAAGTACAAGGAAAGGATACAAGTGTTACAATTTGAGGTTGAAAAAAGTTGTGAAAAACATCAATGTAACAATTGATGAAACAGGTGGATGCGAATTAAAGGAAGAAGAAGCAGAAGAGGAAGAAGAAGTAGAATGGGAAGATGAAGAGGATCAGATAGAATTAGAAGAGAAAGTTCAACAAATGCCTCCAAAGACACCTACCAAACAAGTACAAAAGAATGATCCTTTAGATTTGATTATCAAAAATAAAAATGTAGAAGTTGAGACTAGAAGAAGAATCTATTCACTAAAGAAAACGCACCTAGAACTCTCATCTATGATTGAACCAAAACGTTTTGAAGAGGCCAACAATGATAAATTTTGGAATAAGGCCATGGATGAAGAATTGGATCAAATAGAGAAGAATGGCATTTGGGAATTGGTTCCAAGACAAAAGAATAATAATGTGATTGGCACAAAGTGGGTATTCAGAAACAAATTGAATGAAGATGGATAGGTTACAAGGAACAAAGCTAGATTGGTATGTAAAGTATATGCACAGGTTGAACGAATCGACTTTGAAGAGACATTTTCTCCAATTGCCAGAATGGAAGAAATATGATCGCTCCTAACTTATACATGCTCCAAGAATATTAAAGTGTATCAGATGGACGTGAAATCATCTTTTCTGAATGGGGAACTTGAAGAAGAAGTATACATTGAACAACCAGAAGGATTTCAGTTGTCAGAGAACACATATTATGTGTGTAAATTGAAGAAGGCCTTGTATGGTCTAAAGTAGGCTCCTAGAGCATGGTACTCTAGACTGGATAAATATCTATAGAAGGAAGGGTTCAGAAAAGGAAGTGCAGACAACAACCTCTACATCAAGGTAACTCAAGATAGTATTTTATTAATTGAATTTTATGTTGATGATATTATTTTTAGAATTACTGATGACAGGTTAAGCTAGAAATTTGCAAAGGATACGAAAAATGAATTTGAAATGTCATTACTTGGAGACATATCCTTCTTTTAGGGTCTTCATATACATCAAATAAACCAAGGAGTTTTTATTTCTCAAACCAATTATATCAGAGAAATGGTAAAGAGGTTCATATTGGAAGATTGCAAACCAGTTACCACTCCTATGCAAACCAACTGCAAGTTGAGAAAAGATGATGATTCAAAGTCTACAGAACAGAGCCAATACAGGTCAATGGTTGGTAGTTTACTAAATGTGACAACATCTAGACCATATGTAATGCATGCAGTTGGACAGGTGGCATTATTTCAAGCACCACCAAAGGAATCACATGTATTAGCAGTGAAGAGGATCTTCATATATCTCAAAGGAACATAAGAGTTTGGATTATGGTATCCAAAAAGAAATTATTTATCACTTATTTCCTACACAGATGCAGATTGGGTAGGTTCATTTGATGAGCAATGAAGCACTAGTGGAGCAACATTCTACTTGGGCGAGTGTTTAGTATCATGGTTAAGAAAGAAACAATCATTAATATCCTTATCTACAGTCCTGGTAGAGTATATTGCAACAACAACATGTTGTACATAGGTTCTATGGATGAAACAAATTTTGATAGATATACAAGTGGAGTATGATGAGCCCATTCTAATCTATTGTGATAATAAAAGTGCCATCAATATCTCAAAGAAATCAGTGATGCACTCCAAGATGAATAACATTACAATAAAGTATCACTTTCTACGGGAACAGGTTGCAGAGAAGAACATTAGAGTTGAATATGTGGGAACAAAATAACAAGTGGCAGACATATTTACAAAATCGCTTCCACAGGAAGCCTTTGAGTATCTTCACTAGACACTCGGAGTAATTTCTACTCCAATAATTTCTACTACTAGATTTACACGAGGAAGCACCATAAAGAGGACAACTCAGGTCGGGAGATCAATTTCAGGAAGAGTTCAATCAGGGGGAATATCCCCAAGGAAAGTTAAGTTAGTTGTAGTAGCCCCAGATGGAAAGATACGTTTGTCATTGATGAAAAAGGGGGAGATATTTATCAGACGCAGAAAACAAGGGAAAGGTTCCAGGGAGAGCGATGGTCACAGGGGGAGCATGAGTGATATGACTTCAGTATTGCTTGACATGACTTCAATATTGCATTACATGAATTTAGTATTGCATCAGAGTGTTTCCATCAATGCCAAAGTGGGATATTGTTGATTAATTGGGTTGATCGTCATTGATGTCAAATGTTGAAGAAAGTCTGGTAGAGAATTTTCATAGCACAAAGGTTTAGGTAATGTAGCCAATTTTGTTTGATGGATAATGGTATGAGTTTTTATATATTTGCAGGTAAGACAATTCTATATGGATAGTACATGTCATGCCATTTCTGGTGGTATGTGGAACTTCACATAACTCCTCACGGTTATATATTTAGGGCCATGTGAAGTTGGGGAACCCTCATGAGTCATCTAGAAGCCCCAAAATGTCAAAGCAATCAAAGTGTTTTCAAAAGAAATTATTTAAATAATAAAGTTAATGGAGAACTCCCTAAAATAAAGAAAGTGGGATACTACATGAAATTATAAATAAGAGGCAAGGCTCTCTCATTTAATCACACTTGAACCTATTGAATATCATTGAATATCTATTTTGTGAAAGGTTATTTGGCTAGGTATTATTGATAGAAAGAAGTGCGGTAGAAAAAGTGCAGCAAGAAAAGTGCAACAAAAAAGGTCAGTAGGAAAACTGCGACAGAAAAGGTGTGGTAGAAAAAATGAGATAGAAAAATTGCAGTAGATAAAGTGCAACAGAAAAATTGCAGCAGAAAAAGTGCAGTAGAAAAAGTGTGACAAAACAATTGCAGCAAAAAAAGTGCGACAAAAAAATCACGAGAACAACATGGTTGGGGTCTATTTATGAGAGATATGACACATCTTGTTTGAGGTATGTTTTGTGATCTAGGTTTTATCTCTTGAGATGGTATTGGATGTTCATTATTGTTGCATATATTAGATTTGTTGAGGGATACAGTTGGTATTTTGTTGATGGTATTTGTCATATCGATATTGGTCTTTTGGTTGTGATGTGTTGCTGAAATATTTGGTTTAGATTGAGGCTACATAACAATGAGGTTGTGACACATGGTTTTATGCAAGGGTTTATGGTATTTGGTTTATGGATTGAGTGAGGAATTGTTAGATAAATTGTGATGGTTATATTGGTGTATCTCTTCGGTATATGGTTGAGGTACATGTTGGGTACATGGTTGAGACAAGTATTTGATGAGTTGGCACATACATGAGGTGTATAGTTGATGAGTTGGAACATACATGTGGTGTATATTTGATGATTTTGGTACATCTTGATGAGTCAAGGTTGATGCATGGTACATGTTCGTTCAGGTTATTGTTACAGGTTGTTTGGTGCAGGTTGATTGGTACAGGTTTTTACAGGTTATTGGTATAGGTTGACAATGACAGGTTGATAGTGGAAGTAGTTGATTCAGTGACAGTGAAAAGCTATCTACATTTGGCATTTATATTTTAGGGTGTTTGGGAGGGGAAAGGAAAGGTGGTTGTATTCAACTTCTAGCTATAGTCGGAGAACTTAAGGGGTTGTAGCCTCCTTCTGGTTGTAGTCAAAGAATTGGGGAGTTGGATCTTCCCTCAGGTTGTATCTTGAGAAACTAGGTGTTGGAACCTCCTTCTAGTTGCAGCTGGAAAACAAAGGAAGTTGGTGCTTCCAATGAATGTAATTCTTCAAGACATATAAGAAAAATAATTATGTGGTTTTCTCTCGCTTTGGGTTTCCACGTAAAAACACTGGTGTACTATGTATGTGTATGATTTCTCATTTGTTCATTGTTTATTTACTCTACAATTATTGGATGATAATGCTACATTGATATGACACTTGCATTATATGGTTAAAAATGATTAAATTTCTCTATTACTAATTCACCCCCCCTCTCAGTACTCCAACATCCTCTTCATATGCAAAGCTCTAAGTTTCACATTCCTTATTAGGAGTTTCATCCATCAATTTATTGTTATCAATTTCTTCATTTTTAGGTGCAATATCTTCATCATGTTTTTTTATTTCTGCTTCATATTTGCTTTTCCATATATTTCTATAAGGAATTCTATTTGATGAACTTTTATTTTCTACATTT